>PITA01004788.1:0-22408 GCA_004023965.1 Spilogale gracilis
TATGTGTTAATCTAGAATTATATGTGCAGCTAAAATATAAATTAAGAAAGTGAGTAAAAGGAAGACAATTCAGACAAATAGAAATTTATTAAGTGACTCTTGCAGTGGATGAATTTCAAGAAAGAAAAACAGATCTTAAAGGCACATGAAAACAATAAAGAGAAATGTACAAATATATAAATAAACATGTGGATAATTTCAAACAGATGTTGACCATATGAAACAATATTTTTCATCTCTAAATTTGAAGGGTAAATCAGATGGAGGAAGTAAATAGTAAACAATGACATGCAAGATTGGAATGGGTAGTTGACAGATATAAAGTATTCTAAATTTCTTTTATTTTGAGTAGATGGATGAATATATTGATTAGTGGTATAATTTATTAAATGAAATATGCATGCAAATTTCATTTGTTGTTACTAAGTAAACAGTTTAATTCAAATAGATACAAAGATATTAATTAAATTATTTAAAATTACAAGGAAGGAGAAGAATGTGAACATGGAAAAATTGGAACATAAGTAATAATTGAGGTAATTTCCAATATATCCATAATCATAATATATATAAACAAAATGAAATTGCCCATTAAAATACACTGTCAAATTGGTATAGAAAAAAGATGAAGCTATGTTTATAGGAGACATGATTAAAATATAATTTCATAACATATTTAGTGGTAAGAAAATCAAAGCTTTTCCACTAAGATCAGGTTTAGGGCAAACATGTTTCCTCTCATCACATCTTTTTAACATTGTACTGGAAGTTTTACCTAATGCAGTAAGACAAGAAAAAGAAAGAAAAGGTAAAAATATCAGGAAAGAAGAAATAAGCTGCATTTTCCCACAGGTGACATGATAGCCTGTATACTGAACCCAAGAGAATGAATAAAAAAATTCCCAAAGCTAATAAGTGATTACAGCTGGATATAAGATTAATGTATAAAAGTCAGTCAGTTTCCTATATACTAGCAATAAATTCAGTGGGATTTCAGATTAGAAATATAATATCATTTATATTAGCACTCTAAAAACAGCAATAGGTATAAATGAGGCAAAATATATATAAGATCTATATGAAGTAAATTATAGCAGTCTGATGAACAAAATCAAAGAACAACTAAATAAATGGAAAGATATTCCATGTGCATGAATAGGAAGACTGAACATAATCAAGGTCAGTTTTTCTTAATTCATCTAGAGATTCAGTGAAATCCCAATTAAATTCTCAACAAATTATGTTGTGGATACTACAAATATACTACAAATAACGTTTATGTGAAGAGGCAAAAGACCTAGAATAAACAGCACAATATTGAAGGAGAAAAACGAGATAGAGGACTACTACTACCTTCCTTCAAGACTTACTAAGGCCAGGGAGCCTGCGTGGCTGAGTGGGTTAAAGCCTCTGCTTTCAGCTCAGGTCATGGTCTCAGGGTTCTGGGATTGACGCCCATATCAGGGCTCTCTGCTCAACAGGGAGCCTGCTTCCTCCTCTCTCTCTGCCTGCCTCTCTGCTTACTTGTGATCTCTAGTTCTGTCAAATAAATAAATAAAATCTTAAAAAAAAAAAAAGACTTACTAAGGCCACAGTAATGTAATCAAAAAAGCATGATGGCAAAAAATAGATAAATATATCAATGGAACATAGTAAGAGCCCAGAAATACATCCGCATAAATACAGTTAACTGGGCTTGACAAAAGAGGAAAGGCTATATAATGCAGCAAAGGCAGTCTTTTCAACAACTGGTGCTGAAACAACTGGATATCTACATACAAAAACACGAATCTAAACACAAACCATACACTATTTATACGAACTAACTCAGAATGGGCCTCAGGGTGCCTGGGTGGCTCAGAAAGTTAAGCCTCTGCCTTCCACTCAGGCCATGATCTCAGGGTCCTGGGATGGAGACCTACATCTGGCTCTCTGCTCAGCAGGGAGCCTGCTTCCCCCTCTTCCTCTGCCTGCCTCTCTGCCTACTTGTGATCTCTCTATCAAATAAATAAATAAAATAAAAAAAAAATGGGTCTCAGACCTAAATGTAAAACTTGAAACCATAAAACTCCCAGAAGATAATATAGGACAAAGTATAGATAACTTAGAGTATGGCAGTGATTTTTTTTTTCAATATTTTTATTTATTTATTTGACAGAGAGAAACACAGTGAGAGAGGGAACACAAGCAGGGGGAGTGAGAGAGGGAGAAGCAGGCTTCCTGCAGAGCAGGGAGCCCGACCCGAGATCCCGGATCTCCCGGATCATGACCTGAGCTGAAGGCAGTCGCTTAACCAACTGAGCCACCCAGGCGCCTCATAGCAGTGATTTTTTAAGATACACCAAAAGCATGACCAAAAAGTTAATAACTGATTGGCTAAATATAATTAAAATAAAAAATTTTTGCTTTGTGAGAGATACCAAACCAAACTAATGAATGGGTCAAAGATTTGAACAGACCCCTTACCAAAGAAGTTATAGAGATGGCAAATAAGCACATGAAAGGATACTCCACATCATATGCCATCATTATGGAAATGCAAATTAAAACCACCATGAGATAACACCACACACCTGTTAAAATGGCCATCATCTGCGACACCTGGGTGGCTCAGTTTGTTAAGGGACTGCTTTTGGCTCAGGTCATGATCCTGGAGACCCGGGATCAAGTCCCACATCTGGCTCTCTGCTCAGCAGGAAGCCTGCTTCTCCCTCTCTCACTCCCCCTGCTTGTGTTCCCTCTCTGGCTGTGTTTCTCTCTGTCAAATAAATAAAATCTTAAAAAAAAAAAAAAAAAAAAAGAATGGCCATCATCCAAAACATTGACAACAGCAAATGCTGTGAAGATAAGGAACAACAAGAACTCTCATTCATTGTAGTTGAGAATACAAATGATACACCCTCTTTGGAAGATATTTTGATATTTTCTTAAAATCCAAACTTTCTCTTACCATAAGATATAATACTTGCACTCCTGGTATTTACCTTCAAGAGCTAAAAATTCAGGTCCATATGAAAACCTGTGCATAGATATCAATAGGAACTTTATTCATATTTACTGAACTTTGGAAGCAACCAAGATGTCCTTCAGTAGCTGAATGGATAAATAAACTGTGGTCCATCCAGGCAATGGAATATTATTCAGCACTAAAAAGAAATGAACTATCATCCACATTAAGATGGGGGAACTTTAAATGTATGCTACCAAGTGAAAGAAGTCATTTTTTTTTACTTTAAATTTATTTTATTTTTTCAGTGTTCCAAGATTCATTGCCCATGCTCCATGCAAAACATGCCCTCAGTACCCACCACCAGGCTTTCCCATCCCCCACCCCTTCCCCCCAAGTCCCTCAGTTTGTTTCTGTGTCCAAAGTCTCTCATGTTTCATTTCTCTCCCTGAATTACCCTACTTTGCGTTTTCTTTCCTTCTCCTACTGTCCTCTATATTACCCCTTATGCACTACAAGTAAGTGAAACCATGTGATACTTGACTTTTTCTACTTCGCTTATTTCACTCAGCATAATCTCTTCCAGTCCAGTCCATGTTGCTACAAAAGTTGGATATTCATCCTTTCTGATGGAGGCGAAGTACTCCATTGTATATATGTACCACATCTTCTTTATCCATTCATCTGTTGAAGGGCACCTTGGCTCTTTCCCCAGTTTGGCAATTGTGGCCATTGCTGCGATGAACATTGGGGTACATATGGCTCTTCTTTTCACTACATCTGTATCTTTGGGGTAAATGCCCAGTAGTGCAATTGCAGGGTCATAGGATAGCTCTATTTTTAATATTTTAAGGAATCTCCACACTGTTTTCCAAAGTGGCTACACCAACTTGCATTCCCAACAGTGTAAGAGAGTTCCCCTTTCTCCGCAGCCTCTCCAACACTTGTTGTTTCCTGACTTGTTAACTTTGGCCATTCTGACTGTGTAAGATGGTATCTCAGTGTGATTTTTGATTTGAATTTCCCTGATAGCTAGTGACGCTGAACATTTTTTCATGTGTCTGCTAGCCATTTTATATCTTCTATGGAGAAGTGCCTCTTCATGTCTCTTGCCCATTTTTTGATGTGATCATCTTCTTTTTGGATTTTGAGTTTGAGTAGTTGTTTATAGACCTTGGATATCAGCCCTTTGTCTGTAGTGTCATTTGCAAATATCCTTTCCCATTCCATGGGTTGCTCTTTGTTTGAGGCTGTTCCTTTGCTGTACAGAAGCTTTTTATTTTGAAAAAGTCCCAGAAGTTCATTTTCGCTTTTGTCTCCTTTGCCTTCGGAGACGTGTCTTGAAAGAAGTTGCTGTGGCCGATGTCAAAGAGGTTAGTGCCTATGTTCTTTTCCAGGATTTTTATGGATTAAGGTCACATTGAGGTCTTGCATCCATTTCGCGTTTGCCTTTGTGTGTGGTGTAAGAGAATGGTCTAGTTTCATTCTTCTATATGTAGCTGTCCAATTTTCCCAGCACCATTTATTGAAGAGACTGTCTTTTTTCCACTGGATATTTTTTCCTGCTTTGGCAAAGATGATTTGCCCATAGATTTGTGGGTCCATCTGTGGGCTCTCCACTCTGTTCCATTGGTCTATTTCTCTGTTTTTGTGCCAGTACCATGCTGTCTTGGTAATCACGGCTTTGTAATAAAGCCTGAAGTCAGGTAATGAGATGCCCCCAGCTTTGATTTTCTTCTTCAGCAATTCCTTGGCGATCGGGATCTTTTTTGGTTCCATATAAATTTTAGGATTATTTGTTCCAACGCTTTGAAGAATGTTGGTGGAATTTGATCGGAATGGCATTGAAAGTATGGATTGCTCTGGGTAGTATAGACAGTTTAACAATGTTTATTCTTCCAATCCATGAGCATGGAATGCTTTTCCATCTTTTTGTGTCTTCTTCAATTTCTATCATGAGTGTTCTGTAGTTCCTCGAGTACAGATCCTTGACTTCTTTGGTTAGGTTTATTCCTAAGTATCTTATGGTTTTTGGTGCTATAGTAAACAGAATTGATTCTCTGATTTCCCTTTCTGTATTTTTATTGTTAGTGTATATGAACGCAACTGATTTTTGTGCATTGATTTTGTATCCTGCCATATTACCAAATTGTTGTATGAGTTCTAGTAGTTTGGGGGTAGGGTCTTTTGGGTTTTCCACATAGAGTATCATGTCATCTGCAAAGAGAGAAAGTTTGACTTCTTTGCCAAATTGAATACCTTTTATTTGAAAGAAGCCATTCTGATGAGGAATCCTAGTCTGAGGCTCACGAGAAGATGAAATGAAATGTCCCAATTCATGCAGGCATTCAGAAAACAAAAGAATCAAGTTCCTCTTTCCTCTGCCTTTTGTTCCCATCAAGTTCTCAAGGTATTAGAAGATGCCCGTTCATGGTGGAGAGGACAATCTAATTTGGAGGAGTATGCCAATTCGAATGCTAGTCAGAAACATCTGGAAACATCCTTATAGACACAATCTGGAATAATGTTTAATCTTAGCACTCCAAGGCCAGTCAAGATGACACGTAAAATTAGCCATCACAATGTTCATGGGTATTTTCTTAAAACAATCATAAAACATTTATAAAAACTAACCATGTACTGGATCCTAAGACCAGTCTCAACAAATTTCAAATTAGGTTATATTTGTTGTTATACTTGATGTTTTCTGAATGTAATGGAAGTGTGTTACTAGTAATCAATAACAAAGACATAAAGATAAAACCCACATATGATATGAAATTGATTAACATAGCTAAAGATTCAGGTCATTGAAAAAAATCATAAGGAATTAAGAAATTAAGAATTAAGAGGGCGCCTGGGTGACTCAGTGGGTTATAGCCTCTGCCTTCACCTCAGGTCATGATCTCAGGGTCCTGGGATCTAGGCCTGCATCGGGCTCTGTGCTCAGCAGGGAGCCTACTTCTTCCTCTCTCTGCCTGCCTCTGCCTACTTGTGATCTCTCTCTCTCTGTCAAATAAATAAATAAATAAAATCTTTGAAAGAAAGAATTAAGAAACATTTGCTACTTTAGATACACTATATCAAGACACCTAGGAAATGTTTGTGTGCATTTATGTTAAATCTAACAAGAAGCTGAAGTTTTTCATTGGGAACATAATAAAATTTAAATAGAAGATGAAATTAAATGGAGAGCAATCTAGGTTTACAATAAGAAAAAGCAAAAACATAAGCTCACATTCATTCCCAGCTTGATCTATTGCTTTAGTTTCAATCAAATTCTCAACAGGATTTTTGAGGCACTTGTCAAGGTAAGTTTAAATTAATATGAAAAAGTAAAGGTCAGGACGCCTGGGTGGCTCAGTCATTTATCATCTACCTTTAGCTCAGGTCATGATCCTGGAGTCCCAGAATCAGGCTCCTTGCTAGGTGGGAGACCTGCTTCTCCCTCTCTCACTCCCTCTGCTTGTGTTCCCTCTCTAGCTGTGTTTCTCTCTGTCAAATAAATACATAAAATCTTAAAAAAAAAAAAGTAAAGGTCTAGCCACCATATAAGATGGTGATGATCACCTGACTAGACAACAAAACATTAAATTTATAGATAAATTAAGCCAATGAAAAATTGGTGAAGATATAGGCAAAAGACCCACATATGTAAGGAGAATGGTTAAATGACAAGGTAACACTTTATATCCTGGAGAAAACTTGGGCTATTTTAATGGGCAGGGAATAAAATAATTGGATTCCTATTTCACCTGAAATGTTAAAAAAAAATTCTTAATGGATTGAGCATCTAAAAATCAAGAGGAAAAAAATATAATAGACTGTTTTCATGGATTTGGTTTAAGAGAGAACTTATTTAAAAGACACAAACAACTAGGGGCACCTGGGTGGCTCAGTTGGTTAAGCCTCTGACTCATGATTTCCTCTCAGGTCATGATCTCAGGGTTGTGAGATCGAGCCCTACCTGGGCTCCATGTTGAGCATGGAATGTGCCTGAGATTCTATTCCTCTCCCCCTGCCCCTCATCTTGCTCTCACTCACTATCTCTCTCTAAAATAACTAAATAATTCTTTTTAAAAAGAAAGACAAAAACAACTAACATATCTAAAAATATTGAACATTCTACTACACTAAAATTAAGCCATTTTATTTATCACAGGATATCCTAAGTAAAGTGAGGAGACACTAAAACTAGAAGAAGATATTTAAGCACATACAGGCAAGAAAGTGTTAATATGTAAAATGTATAACTTCTACTAATCAATCAGAGAAAGACAAAAGAAAATCAGAAAGACACTGGAAAAAGGCAAGAAATGGCATTTTGCATAACAAGAAATAGTCAATTCATCTGTATCAAAATATTCTATTCTATAGGTGATCAGAGAAATGAAATTAAGACCATAATGAGACACAACTTTACACTTACCATATTGGCAAAATTAAGAAGTCTCATAATTCCAAGTATTAGTGAGGGTGTCAATCAATTTGAACCAGTAGGCACTATTTTTTTTTTAATTTTTTAAATATTTTATTTATTTGACAGAGAGAAACACAGCCAGAGAGCGAACACAAGCAGGGGGAGTGAGAGAGGGAGAAGCAGGCTTCCTGCTGAGCAGGGAGCCTGATGAGGGACTCTATCCCGGGTCTCTGGGATCATGACCTGAGCAGAAGGCAGTCGCTGAACCAATGAGCCACCCAGGCGCCCCATCAGTAGGCACTATTAATGAAAGTAAAAATTGATCCACATCTTTAAAAAACAACTTGGAACTATCTTGCGAAGCGGAATGTATGCAAAGCTCTGACTCAGCTATTCAACTAGGTATTATTTTTTTTTCATTAAGAAAGAGTGTTTAAATGATATAATAAAAACTTCAGGGGAGTGATTACTTCCATTGATGAGAAAAGGAAATGGTGAGAACACAAGGAAACACAATTATTATAAATTAACTTCCAATTCTTAATTTAAGTGGTTAATCATTAGACATTCTTATGTACATATCAAGTATATTACATGATTTTTAAAATAGCTTTAAGTGATAAGAAAAAGTAACTTATGATTTAAAAATCAAATTACATATTACTCCAAAGTAAAAACTTAAAAAAAATCCTTAACCAGAAGAGAAAATGAGGAATTTTCATAGTCAAGGAGGTTAAGTGGAATATTTCTCAAATTATGGTTTATGGTATCCAGTGTGTAATATACCAGGGATGTTGCAATATTAACCGTTAATGATTGAGTGAATTTTTCAGGATAATTTTAGATACAGTCAATTATTTTATTACAGGTAGTTTTACTTAGTCATTAAATATTTTCGATGGATTGGAAGAAAAGAAGTGCCTCATAAGTCTTTGTTTAAGAGATAAGAATAGATATTTCTTTCCAGTTTTCATGCAAATGATCAGAGCCTATAAAATTTTTTAAATGTTTGCTTTTCCACCATAGTTTTTAAACGTTGAATCTTCTCAATAATTAAATGCACAAAACATTAATTAGCTACATTATTCTAAGGACTTAGCACTTAATGTCAAAAGGTAAACAATGAGATGAAGTTTACTCAGGATAATTTTTTAAAATGTAACCCATATGAACTCAGATCTTACTAGCATGTGGGTATGTATGAGGTCATGTAATATTAATACTCGTATTTCCCTATGATAATGCCTACTTGCAGAATCTAAGTCTTCAGTCACCTAACGAAGTCTGCTTTAGTTGTTTTTGCTAACTTCTAAGAAAAATATATCCCAATAGGAGTCAGTTCTCATTACTTCTATCCTACTTTCC
The DNA here is from genome assembly GCA_004023965.1 of Spilogale gracilis. Classification (NCBI taxonomy): domain Eukaryota; kingdom Metazoa; phylum Chordata; class Mammalia; order Carnivora; family Mephitidae; genus Spilogale; species Spilogale gracilis. Next base: position 8,733 of record PITA01004788.1, read on the forward strand.
AAACTGACAATGTCCCCTCATCTCTGCACCTAGTACCAGTTCTCTCCAAGGGAATGCTGACTCCCTGTCTGCAATAAAGTTCAACATGACAAATGGGTCCATCAGTTTATAGTGGGAGAGAATGATGAAATGTCCCATGTAACACCCAGCAAAGGGATCTCCCCTCTACAATGAATACAAACTGGAATGTAGCAGCAGTCTTAGCAGAGGCAGTGATGAATTGGACTATACAGAAGTCAGGAAGGGAAATGAGTAGATAATTGATGGAAATTTAAGTCTTCCAAAGTCCTTTGTGGGAGAAGCAGGGAAGGCACCCAAAGGCACAATCATTGATATGGTTTAGAAACAGTGATCAGGTCTCTATTCTTCTAAAAAACTGAACTCGTTTTTTTATATACTGACTGAGAACTTTTTCCTAAATTATGATAAATCTAGTTAAGCTCAGTATGAACAGATGATGGGTTTGTAATCTATAAATAAGCTTGCTATCAGTGCCTTCCTAAGAACTAGGTGCCTAAGGCTCAGCCTTTAAGGAGGTTCTGAGGGAACATAATGGATACCTGCGTGTGGGTGTCTCTTTCAACTTTGAGCCCAGGGTGTCTTGTTACCCTGACCTCTAGGTAAATGTCATAGTGGATGTACACAGTCAGCAAATGTTTGTAAATGTGGCTGAGGCAAAACAAATAAACCTAAACTATTATCTGCGTTAATTGTGTTAGGATCCCTACATGGCGGCACTCTATGGCAAATGAAAGAAATAGAATAGAGTTGGTTTTCCAAATAGTTTCCTTCATATGGACAGTAAGCCTGAAAAACAGTAGCCCAAACCTCATCCTTATCTGATACTTTTTATTTATAGACACATATCGTGTTTTTGTTGTTGTTAAATTTCAAATCAGTAAAATTTCAAATTAGAGAAAGTAAATCCATGTTTTATATGTGAGAGAAAGGCCTGGGTTCCTGCACGGGAACACACCTTCAAGGGAAAGGCCCAGCAGCATCGATGTGGACCCTAGCAAACAAAAAAGCCATGCCTCGTCCAATGACATTCAGCTGCCATTTGGAAAGACTGTGCTGGAAAACCGATTAGTGCTAGGAACCTCTTACTTGGTCTTTTATGACTACCCTTTGAAAGCTTCTGCCTATACGATGCATGATTAAGTGTTCATATTTTTCCTTCTTTAGTCCTCTCCTTCCCTCACCCACAGATAATAACCAAACAGCAATAACAGCCAACCAACCAACAAACAAACAACCCCAGAAAAACAACAAACAAACAAGCAAACAAAACAAGAAAAACTCAGACTTGCACCAGAAAACCTGAAATGATACTAATTTGTGGCCGTTCTTTCTGAAAAAATGGAAGATAGGAAGGTGTTACAGTTTCTCAGCAACAGTCAGCCAATCACCTAGCAAGGTCTTGAAGGAATGAGAAAACTGCAGAGTTCTTGTGGGGGTGAGGACAGGCCAAGTGGAGAGACAGAGACTAATGGGGTGCACCCAGGGTGTCATTAGGCATCAGAGCAATAGGAAGATAAGGCCAGTAGCTAGCTGCAAAGAACTGCTTAGAAAAGACCAAAAAAGGGACACCAAGAAAGATCAATTTAAATGGCTTTCTTAATAATCTTTATTTAGGGGCGCCTGGGTGGCTCAGTCATTAAGCATCTGCCTGTGGCTCAGGTCATGATCTGAGAGTCCTGGGATCAAGCCCCATACTGGGCTCCTGTCCTTCAGGGAGCCTGCTTTTCCCATTCCAGCTTCCCTGCGCTTGTGTTCCCTCTCTCAGTATTTCTCTCTGTCATTAAAAATAAATAAACAAACAAACAAATAAATAAAGTAAACAAACAAATTATTTTTTAAAAAAAGATTTTATTTATTTATTTGATGGAGAGAGAGATCACAAGTAAGCAGAGAGGCAGGCAGAGAGAGAGGAGGAAGCAGGCTCCCCGCTGAGCAGAAAGCTCCATGCAGGCCTGGATCCCAGGACCCTGAGATTATGACCTGAGCTGAAGGCAGAGGCTGTAACCCACTGAGCCACTCAGGGGCCCATGTAATCTTCTTTTAGGACATTCATTTGCCTAGGATTAGTGCACTGCAAACAGCTTCCCAGTCTTTAATTTCTTTCCTTGTTTCTGCACTGTTTTCTTCATCAGAATAATTTGTCTGGGAAAATACTAGCATGTTGCAACACCTAGTGTAATTTTTGTAACTAATTAATCTCATGACTTACTTGAGCACAATTAGCCTTGATAGAGTTATAACATTGTTAATACAAAGGCCACAGACATTGGGGAATGTTTAGTTTCTAAATAAGTTAACGATTAAAATATGAAAATAACCACACACACCATCATCTGTACAAAACAAAACCTTCTAATGCTTTGTGTTGAGATCTATCATGGAGAATAATAAAGCAGTGAAAGCAAAGAAAATGTACATTCCAATAGTGGATTCTTCTTTCTCTGGAAGAAAGTTTGTTTCGAGAGACCATGCATTGGAAAGGTTTATATAATGACTGGATCATTCAGAAGGGCTCCTGAGAAATCACACATTATCCCTCCCTCCTACATCCACTACCAGTGTTCTTTGTGCAACTTTTGGTAACATGAAACTTTTGTTCCTGACTCTGTCAAAAATTAGATTTCATAAGCTCTTTCTGGCATTAATGCTCAGGCTGTGATTACACACAGCTGAAGTCAATTGAAAATTCATATTTTTGCAACTTTTAATAATATATTTTATTTTTTCAGTGTTCCAAGATTCATTGTTTATGCCCCACACCCAGTGTTCCATGCAATTTGTGCCCTCAGTACCCACCACCAGGCTCTCCCATCCCCCCACCCCCTCCCTTCCAAAACCCTCAGTTCATTTCTCAGAGTCCAAAGTCTCTCATGCTTCATCCCCCCCCCCCCAATTTACCCCAGTACACAGTATCTCACCTAAAAATGTTCATTCATAAAATAAGGTACATTCACCTTTGGAATTGAGTGTTGACATCACAACCACTTTTATCGTTATGGAAACAACTGTTTCTGCATAAGAACAGGTATCGAATATCCTGTCCCTTTTCTGATCCTCAAATCCCATTAAAAACCTCATTCCCTTCTGGTTCTCTGAAAGCCAGAATTTGAACTAGTTTTTATAACATTTACAAAAAAATGAGAAATCATTTTTATCATGCAAGAAGATGTCATCATTTTAGGGTAGAAATTTTAGAATGTTCCACCTCCTGAAATCATGTAATGTCACTTCATTTGGACCATACTTCAATGTAAATGTTAAGTGTTATTTTTTTCTGAAAGAACATTCTGATTCCAGTTCTTTTCCAAATTTTAGTAATTCATTCATCCTTCCTTTTAAAAAATTATTTAAAAATCCATTATTTGTATGGAATTCTGACTAAATGTTTGCACTTTAGTAATGCAATTAAGGTACTCAAAGGTTTTTTTAAAGAAACAAAATGAAAGACAAGAAGTATTCTTGAATTTTTAAATTCAATTTCTTGCTGTTGAAAAATTAAAATAAGATTATAATATTAATTATTTTAACTTATTAATTAAACCAAAATCAACTGCCCAGTTTTTCCTCCTTTTTTGTTGCTTATCTTTTTCTCATATGAATGTTTTACATTTTCATCTTTTTCAATCTAATTATCCTCTTCCTTGTGATTTATAGCCTTGAAGTGTAGACTATCATCCTTTTACCAATGTTGGATAAATATTGCTTTGGTTTATCTTCTGTTTTCAGATTTCATATTAATATTTTAATATGAAAATATGAAATTTACTTTGAAATATAACATGTTAGGTGTTAATATATTTTCTGTAAATTACTAATCAACAATGTCAACCTTTTAAAGAAAGATTTCATTTGTATTTATTTGAGAGGAAGAGAGAGAGAGCAAGCACAGACCCACAAGCAGAAGGAGAAGCAGATTCCCCACTGTGCTGGAAGCCAACACAGGGCCCAATCCTAGGCCTCTGGGATCAGGACCTGAGCCAAAGGCAAACACCGAGCTGAGTCATCCAGGCGCCCTCAACATTTTTTACTGAATAATCCTTCCTTTAATTTCTTACCCTTCTGTTATCAATATTAAATATATGTGAATTACACTCATCTTTTCCTATGTTTCCTTGACTAGGTGCCTCTTAACATTATGGTCCGTGGGACACACTGTACCTATTTCCATGGTGCTGCTGGACACCCTGTCCTTTGTCATAGTCACTCACCCACATTTAACAGTAGCAACAAAAAATGGTTTCAAGAATAATATATTTTTAATTGAGACACTGTAACTGCTATTGCTAAGTGCTCTATCAATCCTTGTGATTATAACAGAGAACAATAAAGACAAAATTTGACCCTCTCTTGTCACTCACCAACCAAGGGAGAAGCATTGAATTAATACCAAGTTGCTGAGCATGAAAAGGAGAATGAGCAGTGGATTTGTGAGAGTATTACAGAAGTACCTTTCCATGCTGAAGTAAACAAAACCTACTGGAGGAAGGACAAGTGAGTGGATCCTTCAAATATACGAGAAGGTGTTGGCAAATTGAATAAAGGAAGGTAGTGAAAATTGAACCATAAGCAATGCATGAAATATGAGAAAATACATTTAAAAGAATTCATAATAACTCTCATGGGAAAACACCAAAGAGTGCTATCGAAACAATAGAATGTTAGAGGCATTCCTCACAGACAGAAAAGAAATGGGATCGGAACAACAGAGAACAAGCAAAAAAGAAACCAATCACAGGTCTAAAAAACAGAAAGAAAGCTGAAGCAGAGGTGGGGATGACTCTCCCTGCAGCTGGAGCATGAGGATCATCGTTAGAATTACAGACTCAAGAGCACATTCAGAATAGACAGGGCAGTTTGGCCTCCCTTTGTGTTCTGGCCAGTCAGTGGCAAAAGGGTTTGTTCTCAGGCAGAAGCAGTGGCGGGGGATAAAATCTGCAACATCGGTAGTATCTTTGGACAAGTGAAGAGTAATGTTTAGCAAAATATAAAATATCAATAGGAAATTGAGGACCTGGGCACCATGAAACAAAATAACTCACAACACTAAAGGAAAGAGCAGTATCATGACCAAGTTATGTAGGAAAAAAGGAGAAAACATTAAAACAAAATATCATGAAGGAACCACACTCAGAGGGTGGAATGAAAGTAAAAGCTAAAGGTAATAGAAAAATTTAAAATAGATAAAAATAAACATGTTTTATTGGACAGAAAAAAAGGTTGATTATTAGATTTAATGCAGAGAAAGAGTAAAATTAGGGAACAGAAAAATGAAACCAAATATTTCTCCTAGAAATCAGTATAAAGGGAGAATGGATAGTATGGGCTGCCAAAACAAAGAGAACATACAAAAAAACTTTTAAATAGGCATTTGCAGAAATAATAGAGACATGGAGAGATGTAAATAACAAAAGATAGGGCGTATGGGTGGCTCAGTCCTTAAGCGTTTGCCTTCAGCTCTGGTCATGATTCTGGAGTTCTGGGATCGAGCTCCGCATCAGGCTCCCTGCTTGGCAGGAAGCCTGTTTCTCCCTCTCTCACATCCACTGCTTGTGTTCCCTCTCCAGCTTTGTTTCTGTCAAATAAATAAATAAAATCTTAAAAAAATATATCAAAATATTTGAATAAAATGCATTTTTATATCTTTATATATCATCACCTATATTATTTTTATTAATTAATTTCTTATTTCTCTTATATTTTCTAGATATAGAAAATAATCTTTACTTGAAATGATATCGGACTTATTACTACAATCTATAGTTTTAATATGTTCTGGAAATAGAATATTGGCTATTGATTATTGGAAAGAGAAGTCTAGCTTTTGAAATGTGTTTATAACAATTTATCAGGAATATTGTCTTTATGTAATTTTAGAGTGTTGTCTATCTTAAAGATATAAAATTAAGTAATAGCCAATTTAACCTACACAAATGTCAAAAACAAGATTATTCTACTGAATTTTTCTTTCTTTTCTTAAGTACTTTATTTAAAAATTAATATTGGAGCCTTGGCAATCTGAATTATTTATTTGCACATACTTTAGCGAGAAACATATGCAGCTGATTTTGAAGACACTAGGAGCCCATGTTACTGTCATCAGGTGAAGGTACTGACATTTGGAGTTATTAAAACAGGGTCAAGTTGTTGCTACCTGCATTGTGATGTACTGAGTAAGGCAGGCCTTATTTCAAGTCATACTGAAGCACTGATTACTAAAATCACTTTTTTATCCCCTTTTGAAATAATTTACTCAGGAACCCTGGGAATTTCTGCTCTAAAGGGAAATTATGTTTTATACGATAGATATCTATATTGTTATAACCTAACAATGTATCATAGTAAAATTTTCAAAAATCTTGTTGAGACTTATTTGTAAAATTAATTTTCTTAGGAAATAGAGAAAATCAAACTCACAGAATTATTGTCAAAATGAGATATTATGGAATATTATAATAAAGTGATATAGGTGTCTGATTCTAAAATAAATCATACTTTCTAAACTGGAAAGGGAATATTATACTATGTACTTTTTTACTGAAATGGAAATGTTCTCAAAATACAGAAAAATGGCAAATTGTATGGTTAAATTTATGATTAATATATTTAAAGAAAAATTAAGTTATTTAAATTCAGCAGAAAACAATAAAAAGATTTCACAGATTTTTGAATTTTAGACAAAATTAAGCAAGAAGTTAAAATTTGAGGGTCTTTTTTGCACTTAGTAAACACAACATAGTGTTGAAAGGGATTTATAGTAAATATATGAAAAAACATTGTGTTGAAAACAATTCAGTTTATGTCATCAAATATACTTATTTACGCAAATGTTCTTCAAATTGTCTGTGGAAATAAAGTTTAAAATTTATCCTATAAATACGACTTTTCCTGTTTTGTTTCTTAAACAGAATTTGAAATCTCTTTAAAATCAGTTTGTCAGGGGTGGCTGGGTGGCTCAGTTGGTTGGACAACTGCCTTCGGCTCAGGTCATGATCCCGGAGACCGGGGATCGAGTCCCACATCAAGCTCTCTGCTCCGCAGGAGGCCTGCTTCTCCCTCTCTCACTCCCCCTGCTTGTGTTCCCTCTCTGGCTGTGTTTCTCTCTGTCAAATAAAGAAAATCTTTAAAAAAATAAAATAAAATAAAATAAAATCAGTTTGTCAGTCTGTACCTTATAAGTTTTTGTCTCTTGTTAAGTAAGTGAACATAAAAGAAAATTATCTTAAAATGCTTCTACTGGGTGTTATACGTAAACAACAGGAACACTACATCAAAAACTAATGATGAACTGTATGGTGACTAACATAACAATAAAAAAATGCTTCTACAAAGAAATATAGATTAAAATGCAGCAAAGTGTGTTGCAAATGTTGTCATTCTGTTTAATTTGAAGCTCATGTATTGACAAAAACAGATTAGAAATAAGATATTATTTCCATAAAAATCTATTCATAGCAATAAACAATAAAAATTAAAAATGGACTCTCAGGTGGCATAGCATATAGTTCTTTTTCTGTGGAAATCATTTAAATGAGGGTGGTCCTAAAAAGGAACAGTTTAACATACTGTTTAATGTGGATAATATAATTCATGTAATGACTGCATAAACCGTGATTGTCTTGGTGGAAAGGGAAATAAACTACATCTTCATAATCATGATTCTTATTTTCTCTTTCACTGTAATATGATTGAACCTTTATCAAATTTTACTTAATCATACATTTAGGTAATCATAACACACCCAAATACTGTGTCCTCAAGACCACTCCCAGTTTCGTTGATTAGCTAGGGGGACCAAGAGAACTTAGCATATATGTAGTTCTACCCAAGGTGATGATTTATTGCAGAAAACTAATATCAATGTCAACAAAGAGAAAAAGCACATGGGACAAAGTACAGAAGGAACCAAGGGCAAACTTCTAACAGTCCTCTCCTTGTGGTTGTACGGACATGTTTAATTGCTTCAGCAATGAATTGTGACAACACTTGGGTGCTGTCTCCCGGGGAAACCCATGGTAGACTCAGTGTCCAGGGATTTTTATGTTGGGCTGGTTGTGTGGGCAATCTCTGGCTAACACATATCAAAATTTCAGACTCCCAGAAAGAAAATGGACATTTGGTATGAACCATTTTGCATCCACAAACTGGTTAGGCATATTGTAACACTCTCATTATATCATGGTGGTAGAAATACACTTTTTTTTTTTTTTTTAACAGAACAAGAGTGGAGGAGGGCAAAGAGAATCTTTTCTTTTTTTCTCTTTTTAAAGATTTTTATTTATTTGAGAGAGAGAATGAGCAGTGGGGAGGGACAGAGGGGGCAGAGAGAGAGACGCAGACTCACTGCTGAGCAGGGAGCCCAATGCGGGGCTCGATCCCAGGACCCTGAGATCATGACCTGAGCCAGAGGCAGACACTTAACTGACTGAACCATCTGGGCACTGCACAGAAAGAGAATCTTAAGTATGCTCCACACTCATCACAGAGACCCTGAGATCATGACCTGAACTGAAATCAAGAGTCTGATGCTTAACCCAGTGAGCCACCCAGGCACCCCATGATGGTGGAAGTACTGTTGAAACCATGTTTCTAGAGCCAAACAGGAGTTTTCCATGCAAGCAAGTCTTTCTAAAGATAACAGTCTCAGAGTTGCTATGTTAACTCCTTTCTGCACAGTATGATATAGAAATTAAATTTGTTGAGAATGATTTAGGGGGTATAATAACTCAAAAACTTGGTAATTTAAATATTTTCCTATCACTTTCATAATAATAGGATGATACTACCAAATACTTATTAAATCAGAATGAAGATGATTTATAATTGGGAATTAACAGACTTAAATGAAGTAATATCATGAATATAGTCACATAGAAACATTTAAATTAAATTTTAGTAACAACAATTATATTTATTGCATTAAATCACTTTACTATATTTTAAAGACAGTACACCAAAAGATTAATAATTCTTTACTTGGTTTGAGAAATGACAGTACAAAGAGTGATGTTTAATAGTTTATCATTGTATTTTTATATAAATTATTTGAAAAAATAAAATATGAGGAAAAGTGTGATATTTTCTACATGTGACTAAGTTTTTTGCATTTATTAAAAACTACCCATAATTTAAAAAATTCACTGATTATCTAAGTGAGGATAACAAGGTCATTATCTGTGTGAATATAGTTCACATACTGTAACCATTAAGTTTTCTGTAACTTAAATCTACTTTTGGTTGTCTCTTCTAATTCTCAATGAAGGTGGTTTATTCATTGTTCCTTTGGTGTTATTTGATTATGACTTATATTTGTTTGATGGCATTATTTGGAAGCTCTGGAGACTGGTCAAATGTGCTTTCCCATAGAGAATGATTGAATTTGATATGCCCAGAGCCTAAAGCACTTTAGACTTGAACCCAAAATTATCTCCTACCAACTCTTCAGTTTTTTTTTGTGTGTGTGATTAATAAATTTATTTGAGGGTGCCTGGGTGGCTCAGTTCGTTAAGCAACTGCCTTCAGCTCAGGTCATGATCCTGGAGACCCAGGATCGAGTCCCACATCCGGCTCCCTGCTCAGCGGGAAGCCTGCTTCTCCCTCTCTCACTCCCCCTGCTTGTGTTCCCTCTCTAGCTGTGTTTCTCTCTGTCAAGTAATTAAAATCTTAAAAATAAATAAATAAATAAATTTATTTGAGAGACAGAAGCACGCTGGGAGGGAGAGCAGAGGGGCAGAGAGATATAATTCTTCAAGCGGATTTCCCGCTACGTGTCGAGGGCTTGATATGACAACTCTGAGATCATGACCTGATCCCAAACCAAGAGTTGGACACCCAATGGGCTGAGCCTCTCCAGTGTCCCCAAATCTTCAGTTTTGTATAGTCCTGGGTTCCAGATCCCCCTTCGTAACCTGAGGAAAGGCCCAGTGTCCCCAAAGCAGTACTGATATATGTTCCTGACCACCAAACTTGTCCTTTATGTGTTTTCACAGGTCACCACTCAGGTAAAAAACTGTGGTTTTCTTCTGTCTTATTCTCTTTCTCTCCATCTAGCACATGTGCTCTAGCTGTCTCTTTATTTGTAGTGTTTTCTCTTACATCCTGCAAGTCCAGAAATAAAGTATAATTTATCTTTTATGCAGGATTTGTAACAGGAAGGCTCCCCAGAGAGTTTAATCCACAACATTGGTGGAAACAGAAGTCCCTACAGAGCACTTTGATACTGTAATATTCAGTGAAGGATGGCTGATACTGCATCATGGAATTATAATAAAGAGAAAATTACTATGGAAAAAATAACGTTCATTTTTCATCCTTTCATTCAATAAATCCTATAAATTTAATATGCATTTATAGAGCCTTTATTGAGAGCCAAGCTTATAGTTAGTATTCAGACTTCAGAGAGAATTAAGTTGTGGTTCCTACTCTTAAGGACCTATGTGTAGTGAAGATACAAACCAGATTATAAATGAATAAATTATAATATAATATGATGTATAGAAAATAGGGAAGACAAGGATAAATCAAACAGACACAATTTCATGTATTCACAGTCTGCTCATATTATTTCTCCCCAAGCATTATGAAAATTACCCTTCCCCACTCAATGCAGGTAGCCAAGGCTATATGAGTACTAACAAGGCTGATTAAATGTAGACTGACTAGAAATGAACCACTCCAAAGTTAAAACAGTGAAAATCTCCATGTGATTTCCAGTTTTTCCATCACTTTACAATGACAATCATGGAAGCCTCTTGTGAGACCACAAGTTCTAGGTTGCCTCCTTTACCTAGGTACCACAAGGTGGACCAGTGCCCTTGGCCATAGCTAGGACTCATGGTAAGCTTTGTAGAAGTAGGCAAGTCATTGATATCTTGGAGATATTTATTAAATATAATGCAGTTTACAATATCTTAGTGATAAAATATGTCAATGGCATAGAGAATAGAGTCAACTTCGGTAGAGGTGAGAAGGGACTTTGGGAAGAGCAGGGTTTTCAGGTAGGCACAGAGAAGATCATATGCAAAGACACTAATGTGTGAAACTTATTTTAGTATTTTGTGAACTACAAACTATTTTAGAGATAATTATTCTAGGTGCCAGGAAAGGAACGAATGTTAGTATGTCAGTCATAGTGAACAGCATTCTATAATGACTTATCAGTCATAGTTCTAGATTGCAAGTAATAGAAAATGACTCTTCTTATTTAATTAAAAAAAGAAAGAGTGAGAGAGAGAGAGGAGAAGGAAGGAAGGAGAGAGGGAAAGAGGAAGAAAGGAAGGGAGGGAGGAAGGAAGGAAAGGAGGAAAGAGGAAGGGAGGGAGGAAGGAAAGAAGAACTTGTATAAGTTCTGGGTAAATTACAGAAACTAGGTAACCAAGGTCAGAAAATAGATGTAACCAAAAGATTCTGGTGAGCAGGAACCACTGCAAAGTTTACCCAACATACACAGTCTAGTCCAACCACCCCAATTTGGCAGCTCCCACTAGACTCTGTTATTTCTGTCCCTGGATACCAGGCTTCCTACCATTTGACAATTTTGCTCTGAGATTAATGGCAACTGTCTTTGCACTGACTCATCACTTGCCCAAGATCCCAATCCATTTCAAGACTTTTATTTAGATAATGTGAACTTAGATAGTGTGACCCATTAACTGGCAAAGTACAGGGAATGTGGATATCCTTCTTGTTTTTGTAGGAGATGGCAGGGTTGTGATCCTGGGCAGAAAAAACAAATGAAAAGATGGAAAAAAACCTGTATGACTTTACCTTGTCTCATTTACCTACTCCTTTCCCTTTGCATGGCGAACACTGTGCCTTTCTTTTATCTCTTCGAACAAAGCTGACACCCACTTTCACTTGCTATTCCCTTTCCAGGGAATTCTCTTTCCATCAGTCTTTGCATTCACTGTTTCAATAATCCCATCATCACTGATGCTGTCACCTCCATAGAGAGATGTTCCTCAGACATTTTGTATTCTGCTGCCCACTCTCCCTAATCACTGTATGTCATATGATGGTTTTATCAGCTCATTGCCTTAGTTGCTATTTGAAGTGATATCTGTCATTTTGTTTGGTTACCTGTGTTAGCGATCCTCCAGCAGACGGTGTGAGCAGGTTCAAGCACAAATACTGCAGCACAAAGGCACTTGGATGGGTCAGTTGGGAAGGGCAAATGTTGGCCTTTGACTTAGGTCATGATCTCAAGGGCCTGGGATCTAGCCCTATATCAGGCTCTCTGCTCAGCAAGGAGTCTGCTTCATCCTCTCTGTGCTCTCTTTCTCCCTCTTTCTCAAATAAATAAATAAATAAATATCTTAAAAAAAAAACCAAAAACGAACAAACAAACAAAAAACCAGGCACTCCAGTACACTGAGCAGTATGTTGCCCATATTATGTGCTCAATTGACATTCACTGAATGAAGGGTTGGTAGGTTGTGATTAGTCCTTTTTTTTTTTTTTTTACATTAAAGGGTTACTAATGATTACAGGCGCCTGGGTGGCTCATTCAGTTAGGCGACCAACTCCTGATTTCGGTTCAGGTCACAATCTCAGGGCCTTGAGATCAACCCCCGTGTCAGGCTCTACACTCAGCAGGGAGTCTGCTTGAGATTCTCTCTCTCTCCCTTTACCCCTCCCCTGATCATGTGCTCTAAATAAAAGAATAAATGAATAAATAATAAATGAAATCTTTAAAAAAAAAGGAAAAAAGGTTAGTGATGATTAGATAGAGATAATTTTCATCTTTGCCCCTCCCCTGATTATGTGCTCTAAATAAAAGAATAAATGAATAAATAATAAATAAAATCTTTTAAAAAAAGGAAAAAATGTTAGTGATGATTACATGGAGATAATTTTCATCTCATGATAAAGAACAGGAAATAAACTATAGCACTGAGTAATGTTTACAGTAAGATTTAAAAAGAAACATGAATATTGCAATTTTGAGAGAAAGTAGTGGTTGTTTTCTTCTTTTTTAGAAAAATCATTATAGATCATCAGTCAAAATGTAGCTCACTCTACAAAGGAGATTGAGCTTAATTTATCTTCTACTACTGATTCCATAACTCTTTCCTCAAAACTGTCACATCCATTAGTTTAAATATGATTCCTGTCAATTTTAGGTTTTCTGAATTTCACTAAAATTTCTTTTCCTAAAATAGCACAAAGACTCCCATAAAAGTAAACAGAGAACTTAATTAATAGGATGACTCTATTTTCTATTTTTTTTTAATTTCAGGATTAGGTAAAATTCATTAAGAATTCTAATATTATTATTTAATGATGTTTAGTTTATGTTAGGGTTCCCTCTCCTCTCCTTTTTGCACTTTTCCATAACCAGTAATTTGGTTTTTTTTGTTTTTTGTTTTTTTTTATTGTTACTAAAATTTTTTTTCCTGTGTTCCAAGATTTATTCCCCATTCCCCACACCCAGTGCTCCATGCTTTAGGTGTCCCCAGTACCCACCACCAGGCTCTCCCATCCTTCCACCTCCCTCCCTCCAAGTCCCTCAGTTTGTTTCTGTGTCCAAAGTCTCTGTTGTTTCGTTTCTTTCCCTGGATTACCCTACCTCCCATTTACTTTCCTTCTCCCACTGTCCTCCAGGTTACCCCTCATGCACCACAAGTAAGTGAAACCATGTGATACTTGACTTTCTCTAG
>PITA01004788.1:31068-119076 GCA_004023965.1 Spilogale gracilis
CCCAATGTTCATCGCAGCAATGGCCACAATCGCCAAACTGTGGAAAGAGCCAAGGTGCCCATCAACAGATGAATGGATAAAGAAGATGTGGTACATATATACAATGGAATACTATGCCTCCATCAGAAAGGATGAATACCCAACTTTTGTAGCAACATGGACTGGACTGGAAGAGATTATGCTGAGTGAAATAAGCCAACTAGAGAAAGTCAAGTATCACATGGTTTCACTTACTTGTGGTGCATGAGGGGTAACCTGGAGGACAGTGGGAGAAGGAAAGTAAATGGGAGGTAGGGTAATCCAGGGAGAGAAACGAAACAACAGAGACTTTGGACACAGAAACAAACCGAGGGACTTGGAGGGAGGGGGGTGGAGGGATGGGAGAGCCTGGTGGTGGGTACTGGGGGCACCCATTACGTGGAGCACTGGGTGTGGGGAATGGGGAATGAATCTTGGAACACTGGAAAAAGAACAATAACAATAACTAACAATAAAAAAAGCAGTAAAAAAAAGAAAATTATTAAAATAGTCTCTAAATTAGGTATTTTGAATATGCTAAAAGCCTCATTTTTTTTTTTTTTAAATCTGAAGCTGTTAATTCACAGTTTTGATTGTTTTGTAACAATATAGGTTGGGGTAGTTCTATTCCTAGAGTTGCAGTATAATTTATAGTTTTCTACCTTTTCAACATAAGGAGTAATAAAGTAAAAGCAGAATGGATCATACCCAAGGTTTACAGCAATTATATATGAACTACAGTATCCTGAAAACTTTTATTTGCATTGAAATTTGCTTGTATATACAATATCTAAATGCATTTGCATTTGAAGTTTGAAGGATCTGCTCTAGAGATTTAATGAAATCCCATTTTAATGGATAAAATGAAAAGAGTTGGCAATAAAACACATTATATTTTTATCTATTTGTTTCTGTGGATGTAGTTATATTAACATGAAGAAAAAGAAAACTTTTTTTTAAAAAAGGTTTTATTTATTTATTTGACAGAAACATAGCTAGAGAAAGAGCACAAGCAGGGGGAATGAGAGAGGGAGAAGCAGGCTTCCCGCCAAGCAGGGAGCCCGGTATGGGGCTTAATGCGGGGACTCCAGGATCATGACCTGAGCCAAAAGTAGACATTTAACAACTGAGCCACACAGGTGCCCCGAAAAAGAAAAATTTTACAGTTTTTTTTTTAATGTTAGAATGAAGTACATTGTAAGAAGAAGGTAAAATTTAATATCATTTAAATAAAAATTCTATTATTGTTCAACTCAATCAGAAAATCCTCAGAAGCATCAAAAGTATTATAATCACTATCATTAAGCTTTTTTTTTTTTTTTACTATCATTAAACTTTTAATATTAACTTGAAACCAACTAAACAAGTCAGAGGTCCATACTTAGGACCTACTCTGGGTTTAGGGGTTTTGGAGCTGATAAGGTAAAAATAAACTACTGTATTTTAAAAAATCTTTTATTATGTTATGTTAGTCACCATAGAATACATCATTAGTTTTTGATACAGTGTTCAAGGATTCATTGTTCACGTCTAACACCCAGTGCTCCATACAATCCCTGCCCTCCTTAATACCCATCACCAAGCTCACATATCCCCCTACCCCCCTCACTTCTAAAACCCTCAGTTTGTTTCCCAGAGTCCATCGTCTCTCAGGGTCCCTCTTCCCCTCCAGTCCCCCCCCACCTTCATTTTCCCCTTCCTTCTCCTAAAGAACTACTGTAGAGCAATAATGCTTAAATCAGATCCTAGAGACAAAATTCATTTCTATTATTAAAAATTTAATTGATTTTGATTCATAACTCCTTTTGTGCTTCAAATATAAGATAAAGGAAATTTAACAAAAAAAGTATGTATTTGTTATCTACATATTGTATCTTTTCAGGACCATACTAGTTTTCCTGGAATGAATATGTACTTATTACAGCCCTGAGGAACATTGACTCTGGATATTTATTTGCATAAAAATTTGGGATTTATTCATTTATAGGTAATTCTATTACCTGTTGCCCTAAATTTGAAGGAAAACATAATAGCTGCTTTTATCATCCATGATAAACAATTTCAATAACCCATCAATTTTCATATAATAATTTACAATAAAGGGCAGAGAATAAAGACAGGCAATTAGAAGTAAGGTTGAAGGGGCATCTCAGTGGTTAAGTTGATTAAGCAACTGCCTTTGGCTCAAGTCATGATCCCAGGGTCCTGGGATGGAGTCCCACATCTGGTTCCCTGCTTAGTGGAGAGCCTTCTTCT
The DNA here is from genome assembly GCA_004023965.1 of Spilogale gracilis. Classification (NCBI taxonomy): domain Eukaryota; kingdom Metazoa; phylum Chordata; class Mammalia; order Carnivora; family Mephitidae; genus Spilogale; species Spilogale gracilis. Next base: position 33,343 of record PITA01004788.1, read on the forward strand.
CCCTCCCTCTCCCCCTGCTGTCCCCGCTGCTTGTGTGCTCTCTCTCTTTCTCTGTCAAATAAATAAATAAAAGTTAAAAAAAGAAAAGAAGTAAGACTAGATGTAAAGCCTGAATCTTTCTACAAATGGGTGTCCATGATAGTCAATTTATTGTTTTGATATGGAGTTGCTACATTTTAATATACTTGTTTGTTCTTATCTTATAGGTTGTTTTGCCTATTAAAAGTTTCTTCTTTTTTTTAAAGATTTTATTTATTTATTTTGACAGAGAGAGATCACAAGTAGGCAGAGAGGCAGACAGAGAGAGAGGAGGAAGCAGGCTTCCTGCTGAGCAGAGAGCCTAATGCGGGCCTTGATCCCAGGACCCTGAGATCATGACCTGAGCTGAAAGCAGAGGCCTTTACCCACTGAGCCACCCAGGCACCCAAAGTTTCTCTTTTATAATTAATACTGTAATATGTATATTCTTACCTTATAGTTTTTTTTACCTAATATGTATATTTTTACAAATATGTATATTTGTCCCACAAGATAAATTAGTACTCGATACTTTTCTCAATCAAGAAGTACATATAATTTCTAGTTCCTTAACAAACTAGCCATTGGATTTTAAAAGCCATTTTATTAACTTACAGTGATGTAAATCAAAAGAAAAACTAAGTATCAATTTCTCAATTTTGTTGTTATTTTTGCTTATCTTATAATATGCTAAAGCAAATGGACTATGACCCACTTTTTTCTCCTTACCTGTAGGACATTCTGAGAAGGAAGGCAGGTGACCCAGGCTAATCTTCCTGAACACATGCTAATAATTGGACCTGTTGGCAAATAGACTAATTATATTGCCAAGGAAGAGTCTTTATCTGTGGAATGCTTTCAGCAGACCGCCTGCAGTTTAGGATTGCTTTTTGGAAAACAAACCTAGAATCTTTATATTCACAAAGCATTCCTCTTGGAAATTGTATAAGCTACAACTGTATGATTCATAACCAAAATTCTCTTCATGGATGAGACATCTGAGGAATCTTGCACTGTAGCAATAGAACATTTTCTTAGTGTCTTCCGTGGCAATTTGGAAAGCAGATAAATGTACTAAACGAGTCCATGGCTTTAGTTGAAAGAGTCAGGAAATAGACTATTGGTTACCATTGGCTACATTTCACAGGGCCCTATGAGTTTAGAAAAGCAAATCCTTTATAAAAAGAATTAGAAGAAAAATCAGTGAGCGTACATTCTGGGACTTGTAGGGTACAGAAATGCAACTGATCTTCATTTAACTGTGAAACAAAGCAAAAAAGGCCATCAGGCAGCAAGATAGAAAATCAACCTGTGGTAAGGACTGAATTGAGGTCATTTCCTCTGTTACCACTTAAAACTCTGATTATATCGTACCCAGTAAAGACCAACAACTGGTCAAAAGTCCTTCAGAGGACAAGGTCTAAGGAATAGTGATCCTCTGAAGTACAAAGTACCCATAATTATGACAAGAGAGTGTTGCTTACCAAAAACTTTCACATATTGCTATAATTCATGGAGCTGATTGGAGGGAAAGAGAGAAATAGAACACTAAGCAACTCACCAGTGACTGACCTGGGACACTAAATACTCCAAATTATGGAAAAATCAGCTCAACTGCCAAGAACAGACTTCTCTCTGATGCCTTTTTAAGACACAACCCAGGGGATGCCTGAGTGGCTCAGTCATTAAGCATCTGCCTTTGGTTCAGGTCATGATCCTAGGGTCTTGGGATCAAATCCTGCATAGAGCTCCCTGCTCAGCGAGAATCTTGGTTCTCCCTTTACCACTCCCCCTGCTTGTGTTCCCTCTCTAGCTGTGTGACTCTCTGTCAAATAAATAAATAAAATCTTAAAAAAAAAAAAGACACAACCAAAGAACATCCAGAAGACAGAGGCAAGTGGCACTGAAAAGAGTCAATAAACCACCATGCTCCCTCCGCTAGTGAGATTTCAGAATTGGTACATAATTAGGTCTGCTCTACTGCTTTCATTCTTCCCTTTATGGAATCAGTGTTCTTTGAGGTTACCCTGTATTTATTGTGTGTGTCCTTTTAATACTTTGACCTCTGGATCAAGACAAGTCATATGCAAATCTGACACAGACACAGGACAATGGTTCTGATGCTAGATGAGGTTCTTGGATGGACTTGGGGTTGTGGGAGCGAAGTGGATGAACACTGTAGGTAAAAGGGAGGGAAGCGAATTTTTGTGACCAAGAGAAGAGTGTGGAAATTGCTTATTTTTCAAATCATTTACCTTCTCCCTACAGTAATTTAGGATTAATAATGGTCTCCCAAAGATGTTCATGTCCTAATCCCCAGAAATTATGAATGTATTAATTTGCATGACAAGAAGAATTTTGAAAATATGATTAATTTAAGGATCTTCAGATGGAGAGACGACCTTAGATTGCCCAGGTGGACACAATACAGTCACAGGCACTTATTAGAGAGAGGTAGGAGGGTCAGAGTGAAAGAGGAAGATGTGGTGATAGATACAGAGGAGAGAGAGAGTGAGACCTCTGATGATACACTATTGGCTTTGAAAACAGAAAAAGAGGCCATTAAGCAAGAAATCAAGAAATGCAGGCAGGCAATCTCTAGAATCAGCGTAAGGCAAGGAAATGGATTCTATCCTAGAGTCTCCTGAAGAAATGCAGGCCTGTTGATATCTTAATTTTAAGACTTCTGGCTCCTAGAATGGTAATATTAAATTTGTAAGATAATAAATCTATAAAATAATAATTTATGATAATTTGCTACAATAGTAGTAGGAAACTAATAAAATGACTTTTTAGATTATAAAAGCAATGGCTCATTTAATTGTTATATCACATCATTTTAACCTATTGGGCATATATCTTTTAAGCCATTTAGATTATTATTTTATTAAATTCTATTTTTATGGTATAAAATTATCTTATTAAAAATGCTAATCTGGTTTTGTTTGGCTCACACTGGTCTTTTTTTTTTTTTAATAAATTCGTCCATGGTATCAGTTTAAATATTTTTATCTTTTGGACAATTCCTTGATGATTCATGTTCATTGTTGTTCAGGTGGTGGAGATAATTTTTCGTGTACTCTTTCAGGCATAGTTGTTTAGTGATGACCTTTAAATATATTAATGCTTTATTCTGAATTAGTTCTACCCTAATCTTTTATGAATCTTCAAAATATCATGATTTTGTGCTTTGGTTTCATATTTTCTCTATTTTTTTTGTGGGGAGAGGTATTTTCAATGATGTGTTTACTTATGCATTGTTTTTTCTCTATTTTGGTTTAAATGTTATACCATGTTTTCTAATGCTAATTCTGTCTAGGTACACTGATTATAGCCCTGACAAAAACTAAAGAAAAATAATTTGGATAACATATTCAAAGTCTTCATAAACAAATACCTGACCTGGCAAGAATATAGATAAATACTAAGGCCAAAATTAAATTAAAAACAATAACCTTGGGGTGCCAGGGTGGCTCAGTTGGTTAAGCGACTGCTTTCAACTCAGGTTATGATCCTGGGGTCCCAGGATCCAGTCTTGCACTGGGCTTCCTGCTCAGCAGGGAGTCTGCTTCTCCCTCTGACCCTCCCCCCTCTCATGTTCTCTCACTCTTTCATTCTTTCTCTCTCAAATAAATAATTAAATCTTAAAAACAAACAAAAAACAGTGACCTTGGGATGAAAGGATTCATCTTCAAAGCATTCACTTTGAAGATATCAGGTAAATCATGCATGAGCTTCCATTTTGAAAGCATATCCACATTTCAAAGAGAGACAGTACAGAGCCTGCCCAAGGAAAAAAGGCTAATAAGAAATTCCACGTAAGGTTGACACTGAACATACAGATGAATAAGAACTAATCCCGCTAAAATGGGTCTTGACTCAATTTGGTGCTGAATGATAATAGGAAAAAGAAAATTCTCTTCAGAATTCAGTAATAAAAGCTGGTATATCAAGAAAATGAAAGCCCAAATTTGAACCACATGTGTCATTTCCAAATATAAGCAAATCATTTAATTCAAAGTGTTCCAAAATTGATAGGGTTCTCCTCAATACATGGAAATAATCTCTGAATAGATGCAATCATGACTGATTCCTAAGGAACTTACACAAGCAACTTCAAGGATTATGAGTAGTATATAACTTTTTAAAAACATGGGCACCACATATGCAAGACAAAAGTGATACAAACAGAATTAGGCCTTTAAAGACTAAGAGTGAAATTATTAAACTGTAAGAAATTTATATTCAGTAAGATTTCATATATAAAATTTTGAAAGTATGGTCAAGAGACAAGAGTCCTATACAAAATGACCAGATAGCTTGATACATGACTAAATATTACTAGTTGAAATGTATGAATTTCTATCTATCTAAATAATTCAATTGAAGAATTTCAAACTGATTAGTCATCACTAAAGAGAGAATAAGTGGCTGGAAGACAGATGCAAAGAAATTATTCAGAACACATCCCAAAGACGAGAAAAAATAGACCAAATTTTTAAAAAAAGATTTTATTTATTTATTTGACAGAGAGAAACACAGCCAGAGAGGGAACACAAGCAGGGGGAGTGAGAGAGGGAGAAACAGGCTTCCCGCTAAGCAGGGAGCCTGATGTGGGGCTGGATCCCGGGGCCTCCAGGATCATGACCTGAACCAAAGGCAGTCACCTAACGACTGAGCCATGCAGGTGCCCCCAAAATAGAATAAATTTTCTAAGGTTAAGAAATATGAAGGATATAATGAACAATGCAACTTCTTGAATGCCTACAATGATAAAATATAGACAGAAGAGAAGAGAAAGTATTTGATAGTAAAATTTTTTAGAACTGTACAAAAAGTTTTTTTAGAACTGTCCAACAATATCATATTCAGCCTCAGAAACCTCCAAGGAATCTCTACCTTGGCAAATAAAAAGAAAGCCACACATAGACACAGATTTATCCTTCAAAACTATAAAACATAAACTATAGAGAATTTTAAAGACAGTCAAATAAAAATGCTCATCAGTTAGGAACAAAATTAATCTGAGAGTTGATTCATAAAAACACCCTTTGGAAGCCATAAATCAATAGGATACCATGAAAAATGTGCTGAGAAAAAATAAAGTAGCTGTCAATCTAAAATTTTGCATCAAGCAAAACAACTTTGCAAGTTCAAGAGAAAATAAGTATTATTCAAGCAAATAAATTGATTGCATTTATTGCCAACACAACCTCATTATATATATATATATATATATATATATATATATATATATATATATATATATAAAGAAGTATCTGGGTGACTCAGTTGTTAAGCATCTGCCTTCGGCTCAGATCATGATCCCGGAGTCCCGGGATCAAGCCCCACATTGGGCTCCCTGCTCCGCGGGAAGCCTGCTGCTCCTTCTCTCACTCCCACTGCTTGTGTTCCCTCTCTAGCTGTGTTTCTCTATGTCAAATAAATAAATAACATCCTTAAAAAAAGTTAAAAAAAGGAAAGTGTAAAAAATCTGCACAGCGAAGGTAACCATCAACAACATGAAAAGGCAACCTATAGAATGGGAGAAATATTGGCAAATCCTATATTTGATAAGGGGCTAATATCCAAAATATATTATAAAAACTCATACAACAATAAATAGTAAACAAAATTCTAAGTTAATAAAATGGGCAGAAGATCTGAATAAAACATTTTTTTTCCAGACAAGACATATAGGTTGCCAATAGGTATATGAAAAGATGCACAGTGTCACTAGTCATGAGGGAAATGCAAATAAAAATCACAATGAGATATCATGGCACATCTCTCATATTGACTATTATTTAAAAGTCAAGGAATAACCAGTGTTGGCAAGGATGTGGAAAAAAGGGAACCCTTGTGGACTGTTACTTGGAATGTAAATTGGGGCTGCCACTATGAAAAACAGTATGGAAGTTCCTCAAAAAAACTAAAAATAGAAGTACCATGTCATCCCATAATCCCACTTCTGGGAATATATCTGGAGGAAACAAGGACACTGTGCCAAAGGGATATCTGTACCCCCATGTTCATGGCAACATTATTTACAATGACCAAGACATACAAACAGCCTAGGAGCTCATCAATGGATAAAAATTTAGTAGTGGATATATGCAATGGAATATTATTCAGCCATAAAAATGAGGAAATCCTGCTATTTGCAGAATATGGAAGGACTTTGAAGGCATTATGCTAAGTGAAGTAGGTCAGAATAAGTCAGAGATAGATAACTTTCATATGATCCTTCTACATGGAATATAAAAACGAACAACAAAAAAATACTCATAAAAAGATCAGATTTGTGTTCACCAGGGGCTGGAGGTGAGGGAAGTGGAGGAAGGGGGTCAAAATTTACAAACGTTTAGTTATAAGATAATTAAGTACTAAGGATATAATGTTCATCATAGTGACTATAGTTAACATTGCTGCATGATATAGAGGAAAGTTGTTAGAAGAGTAAATGCTAAGAGTTATCACAAGAAAAACATATGTTTTCTTCTTCTTGTATTTTATATCTACATGAGATGATGGATGTTAATAAAACTTATTGTGGTGATCATTCCAGAATACATGTGAGCTAAATCATTATGCTGGGTACTTTATACAGTACCATGTGTCAATTATATCTCAATAAAACCTCTAAAAAGATTTACACTAGATCTAAGTGGCCTTAGAAGGAAATTTTACCAAATACAGAAGGAAATAATTCCACTCTTACACAGACTGTTACAGAGAATAGGAAAGGAAGGAGTATTTGTCATCTTGTCTTATGAGGCCTAATAAAACCTTGATACTAAAAGGTGACAACAAATGCAATAGGAGTAAAAAAAAAAATCAATCTAGTCATTACACAGTACTGCATTAGCAAAATGAAACTAGTAATGAGGACAAAAATAAGGTAAACCTGATACAATTGGGTTGGTTCCCATTAACAGATAAAAGGAGAAAATAATAAAATATGTAATTATCTCAATATGCAAAAAAGGTTTTCAGTAAAAATTTACATCTATCTGGAATTAAAATAAGTCATGAGCTTTTAAAATAGAATGTATTGATGAGGAGCATCACAAAATAGTAAAACAAATACAATATTAAACGGGAAAGCATTAAAAGCAGTTACTTTGGGGGCACCTGTGTGGTGCAGTGCGTTAGGCATACAACTCTTGGATTTGGCTGCGGTTGTGATCTCAGGGTTGTGAGACTGAGTCCTGTACCGTTTGAGGTTCTGGCTCCCTCTCTCCATCTCCCCGCTGACACACTCTCCCTTTCTTTAAAATTAAAATAAGTAAATCTTAAAAAAAAAAAGCAGTTACTTTTGAACTAGATACACTATCACCACTCTTACTGAACACTGTAGTAGATACCCTCAACTTTAGGGCAAGAAAAGAAAAAAGAAAAGAAAAGAAAAGAGAAAAAAAGAAAACTGATTGAAAATGAAGAAATTAAACGTTTCTTGGTAAGATCATCTGGTTATCCATGCAGAAAATCCAAAATAAATGACATGGAAATTTTAGAATTAATAAATAAATGTGTCCCATTTTATGGATTATTAATACACAAGTCACTGGCAGTGTTATACACAAGGGACAGGAATCTTAAATATAATCTAAAAATGGCAATCACATAATAATATTATAAATTACCTAAGATATGCAAACTCTTCTAGGAGAATATTTACTTAAAGAGAATAAGACATTAGTAAAAGGCATTGTACAGATGTAAATGCAGAAAGAAGTTTATCATGATTTTGATTGCAAAGGTCAATACTGTGAAGGTGTCAATTCTCTGTGCATGTTAATGCAATCTTAATCACAATCTCAATGGTAGTTTTTTTTTTTTAAGAATTTATTTATTTATTTGACAGAGAGAAACACAGCGAGAGGGAACACAAACAGGGGGAGTGAGAGAGGGAGAAGCAGGCTTCCCGCCGAGCAGGCAGCCCGATGCGGGGCTTGATCCCGCATATCCGGGTCTCCGGGATCATGACCTGAGCTGAAGGCAGTCGCTTAACCAACTGAGCCACCCAGGCGCCCCAGTTTTTTAGTTTTTAAACCTCAATAAGATGATTTTAAAATTTATTAGGAAGGATAGAAATGAGAAACAACAGAGCCTTTCCTGAAAAATAAAGAACAAGAATGTACGAGTATTAAGGATATATGGTATTGTGGAGAGATAAAATAGACAAAACATGATTAGAAGATAGTATAAGTGTATTTTCTCCTCCTTGGGTAGTAAGGATTTCCTAAATCAAATGTAAATGATGCAAACTATAATTGAAAATATTGATTACTTTCTCGGCATCAAAATGAACAAACATATTTTCATTAAAACAAAAAAACACTACCCTACAGAAGGGCTGGGATGTAGTAAAGCGAATATTCCCATTATACACTACTGAATTTAGAGGGTGAACATGTACAATCACATTGAAAAACAATTTAGAAACTCTTAGTGAGGTGGAATCAAATGCACTGTCAAAATTCTAAAAATAGTAAAAATTAAAATCAAATCAATAGTACTTAGTAAGAGTTTACTGTACAGATAACAACAGTTTAAGAACTGGAAGTCTTCAAATGCAAAACTGTTATGAAACTCAGAGGCATGACAACACAGGAAGGCTTATAAAGTGAGAATGGGCGAATTATTTACGTTTTATGACTGATTATTACAATGAGGGTTTACAGGTGGCAGGGGGTGGTTAAAAGCAATTATCTTACATCATTTTAAGAAGATGATTTAAGTTTATTTTATGATTATCAGAGGCATTTATAAGAAATGACCTATGGGGGTGCCTGGGTGGCATAGTCATTAAGCGTCTTTCTTGGACTTAGGTCCTGATCCCAGAGTCCTGGGATCGAGCCCTGCACTGGGCTCCTTGCTTGGTGGGAAGCCTGCTTTTTCCTCTCCCACTCCCCCTGTTTGTGTTCCCTCTCTTGCTGTCTCTCTCTTGCTGTTAAATAAACAAATAAATAAGTAAATAAGTAAATAAATGAATGAATGAATGAATAAATAAATAAATAAAATTTAAAGAATGAAATGACCTATGTTTTGCCTATATTCATGAAATAAGCTACATTCAGTTTTGCTTAGGTGGCTTAGGCTTAAATAGTTTTGTCTGCTAAGGGAATTTTCAAGCGTGGTGTTCATTATATATTTTACTTTAATAGTGCCCTGTGGTAAAATCCCTATGAAAAATCTTGTTCTAGAATCCCCGTATCTAATTGATCAAAATAGGTAGGAAAAAAGACAAGCAGCTGCCTAAATTTACATTATTAGTATAGTAGAATGTATGGAAGCGTACAAGGATTACATTATAGCAGTAAAAGGAATGATCTAAATCTGTGTACATAAACATAATTGATGCTCAAAATGTACTATGACTTTAGAAGGCAAGATGGTCATATAAGATACAAGATTCTATTTATATCAACTACAAAAAAACAACAAAATTATTAATGGATGGTAGATCAATCCATTGATACATAAAGGCATACATAGTAGAACCATTAAACTAAGAAAGGTGAAGAATTCATGGTCATGACTATATTCCAAGGTGAACAAGAGGTATGAATCAAGATCAAAGGACTATAAAGGCGCAGCTAGTATTTATCTCTTAATCTGAGAGTTGAGAATATGAACACTCCTTTTATTAGTATTTGTTAAGCTGCGTAATTGTGTGTTCGCAATATATATTGTTTTTGAAATGTGATGAATTTCACACAATTAACAATTTTTAAATTTAAAGGTAAATTTTCACCCATTATAGTCTTCTAATATTTTGACCTGCTTTTCTACTTTTTTCCTTATCAATGTTAATTTATTTTATGTTCACTGTCCACATTAAAAACCTAACATATCTTTTATACTCTTCCAGTGATCCAAAACACTCATGTCTGATGTTTATATTTGTAAGTCATTGCCTATTTATAAAATAAAGGAGGATTTTTTTCCCTCCCAGATATGTTCTATGTGCAATAAGTTTTCTGAGAACTTGAATGCCTGAAGTCTCTTTACTTGACACTTACGTATTTAAACAATAGCGTAAAGTGCTTTACTTACAGCAATTTAGGGATATTGCTTCATTTTATTCTTTCATTCAGTGTTGTCATTGAGAAACCTGATGTGGATCTTATATTCTTTCTTTTTATGTGATGCATTTTTGTATTCTTTCTGGGAGATTGGTGCTGATATTCCTAAATTCCCCTAGCATGTGTATAACACAAGTTATTTCTTGTTTCTCCTTTTTGGGTTTTATGAGCCAGCTGTTTCAGTGTAAATCTATTAGCCACACTTTTGAGTCCTAGACAGAATCCCCTCGATTTCAACAGCAGCGATGGTAGGCAGTCTCTTGGTGTCTTGGCAGCCACTACCTAGGTAGCCTAGCACCTCTGCTTCTCTGCCTTAGGGAAAAGGCTTGTTCAGCCTGCAGGGTAATCCACAGGTTTCAGGAGTGAATCCCCAAAAGGCCACTCCGGGAGTCAGTGAATGTAAGTCCCAACTTCTGTCCTTAGGAAAGACACATCTGAAGCCCATTCCATGGAGGTCCTCAGGCTCCGCACCACAAAGAGGCTTCAGTGGCTTAACAGCAAGCCAGTTTCTCCCTATCCCAGCTCACCCACTTCTTTCCTTTTGCTTCCTGGGATCAATGTACGCATATGCTTTTGGGCACTTTTTTTTTTTTTTTAAAGATTTTATTTATTTATTTGACAGAGAGAAACACAGCGAGAGAGGGAACACAAGCAGAGGGACTGAGAGAGGGAGAAGCAGGCCTCCTGCCAAGCAGGAAGCCTGATGTGGGGCTCGATCCCGGGTCTCTAGGATCATGACCTGAGCCAAAAGCAGTCGCTTAACCAACTGAGCCACCCAGACGCCCCGTTTTGGGCACTGTTTTATGGGGAACACAAACTAGGACATTTACGTTAACCTCCTGTTTTTCTTTACCTCTGGGATGCTATACTTTATATTATTTCTATAAACACACACAATCTTTTTTAGTCCCTTCCTTTAAAGGAAGTCCCTTTCTTTGAATTGTATCCTTTGTATTGATTATTTTTCTCAAATTTTGTTTCTGAGATTTCTTTAAAAAATTTCTAGGAGAGTTTCTCACCTCAATTTTCCAACTCACTAATTTTCACTTTGCCTGTAGCTCATGAGACTTTTAATTAAAAAATGAGCTTTGAATAGCTGATGTAAAGTCTGCATACTGTAATTTGTATTGCTAACATTATATAAAAGATAATCATTTGTCAAAAAGAAAAATGTTGTGCTCTAATTTATTCTTTGTCAAAAAGAAAATTATCGTGTCTCAATTTCTTAGACCACTTAGAAATTCTAGACATCCATAACCACCATAAATTTTTTCATATCTTCAATTATTACAGAGATTTTAGAATTTTCTCACATGTTCCATTATGTTCTTCAAACACACATATGTTTGTATGTCTGGGTGTATGTGTGTGTGTGTTTATGAGAACATTTACATATCAATTTTAGTAATTCTAGTTTAAACAAACTCAAATTTTTTGATTCTCATGACAGGTTTTTTTTCTTTTTTTTCCTGGACTTTAGATAATTATCCTAAAGCATTATGTTTGAATCATATTTTATTCATTGAAATCTTAACTGAGATCACAAAGAAAATCATACTTGAATGACTAAAAATATATATTTCAATTGACCTGGAATAGTTAAGCTCCTTTGTATAGTATATTTTGTTATTTTTACCCTTTCAAATTTTGCCCTGCTAATTTTAAAGAGCTATTTTGAAGCATAATTGCACAACTCCCTTTTAAAGCTTTGGCAAGGGGGTAGAATGAAGTAGGAAAATTCATGAAATTGCAAAAAAGAGCATCACATACTTTTGCCCTATGGCTTTTGAACAGAGTTGCTTAGGTATACTTCTCCATACTGCAAATCTGCTGCTGATTATGTCAGTAGCCTTTGCAATAACCTCTGGACTTCTGTATTTGTTATCTGAATTATGGAGATAATGATGCTCAGTAAGCTTCATGGGGGGGGGGTGAAAAAAAGAAGGATATTCTTATTAATAAAATGGAGAAAAATATGTATTCGAAGAATCAAAACTATTTTGCTTATTATACTTTTCCTTTAGATGTTCAAATTCTTTAGAGTACATGGAAATCCACAAAAGAACCTTGAAACAAAGTTCAGTAACTGACTTTCTTTTATGTCTCCTCTTTATACTTTAGCTATAAGCATTGTTTCGAAGATGGTAAGTATCTATGTTCAGTGTAGCATTAACTTTATTTTTTTTAAACTTTTACACTAAATTATTCTTATGCTAATTCAAGTTTGTTCACCATTGTGTGTCATTTATATCATTTATAAGTCTGAGCATTTTTAATTTTATAGTGAATTATAATATAGAACAGCATATTTCAGATTTTTTCTCTCCAAAGATGTATTTTGTTTTGTATCAAAATCACTTAACTTTAAATATTTAAAAGTGGCAATATTTTGGCTTAAAGTGGCAATATTTTGATTGGCAATCTTAAATACAGAGGGAATAATTAAACATAAAATTGACTTTTGATTTGCAATATCACATCAGCTTATTACCCTAGGTAATTTCACTTTGAGTCACTGCTCATACTTCATTGAACTTTAATCCAACATTGCACATTGCACACAATGAGAATGAATATATATGTTTATTTATATATATTTATTATAGATATAATTTGAATAAATAAATGTTTGGAAGGTGATAAGAAATGTCAGGACTCATGTTATTTGGTCAACTAAGAGCTCAAAAAGGATCTCCTGTTTGATGGGTGCAAAGAGCTAATTGAAGTAGCTATTTCCATTTATATGATCCAATCTGATGACTTAGTGCCACATAGATATCTCTTCCATTGCATTTTTCTCGATTTCCTTCTTTTACTGCATTTCTGAATCATAGATCATGCTGTATAATCTACTTGTGTCCAATGTAGATTTTCATGAAACACTTAAGTATCATGGATCTGGATATCTCCATTCTTTACTAAAATCTTCCAAGGACTGTTTAAACTTGACACAAATCCCTGGTGAAATTCTCACAACTCTACTATGCATAATGGCAATAAAAATCAAGATTTAAAAGATATAGCACATATTTATAGCTGTACTTACAACATTGTGTAAAGAGCATCTTGACATTGAAGTTACCAGCAAATTGTGCATGAGATGAAGACAGTGTATCATGTGTAACTATTTCTACTCCAAATCACTTTGCACTGTCTTCATCTATGAAACCTGTGATCATAAAGGCATCTTTATAATTCCTATGCTCAAGAGCTTTAGTCTAGCATTCATTTTTTAAAATGAGATTCTACTTAGATTTGGGCCAGTTTTAAACTTGGTCATATGAAGGCCAACTTTTGTACCATGGCAAAAAAAGAGATCAGATGGGATTTGAACTAAGAAATCCAGGGTGCCCTAGTTTTCAACCTTTCCTTTTATCCATACAGATCTCACCACTCCATTAATTTAAATTCTCCATTCTGGTTTAAGCAAAAGTGAAAGTACAAGTTTAGCTAAAGGGAACCGTACTTAGTTTGGTATAGATTCACTTACAGGGTATGTTAAATATGAGGAAAAAACGAATGCAATGATAATAATCACTTTGTTATTGCAAATTTTCTATGCAACTCAGGGAAATGCTTCAAAGAGAAGGATTCTCAAGGCAATTCCTATTGAAAACCTGCAACAATAATCTTTCTCCTGTATTTTTAGGTTAAAAAATGAGTTTCAACTAAAAATATGCCCCACATAGGCATTTTTCCTCTAGCTTGAAAAATGTACTTAATTACCTTTAGGATATTTCCTTTCAAATACACCCCCTGAGGTTTATCCACTTATTCTATACTTGTCACAGAAAGGTCAGGTCTCCCTAGTGTTTGTGGATTCTTGGTTCCACTTAGAGTTTAAAAGTCAAAGAAGAGAAAGAAGATGAAAATATTATGTCTTTCTTATAATATAGCTCTTTCATTTTTATCCTATAAAAATAAATCTATCTCAAAATAAAATGCAGATGATTTTTGTTTACTAAATGCTTGAAGTTAAAATGAACATTTACAATTACAAAGTAAATTTATGTGCTACTATGAAACAATTAACAAAACCACTTTATTGACTGCAAGAATCCACTTAGGGTGACTCACTCAAAATCACAAGGGTGAAAAATAACGCAAAAATTACTTATTAAAATCCATTTTCACCCATTTCGTACAATACACTTCTGTGACAAATTCTGAAAGTGCTGCATGAATAATCATAACCCCAGAATTTTTTTAAATGATAATCTAACAGCAACTAAAATCAAATTTTAAAGAAAAGTTGTCAATATCTGGGAAAAACTCCCCAACACTTGCATCAGCTTGTTTGGCTGTTGTTTACAGGCCTTAGAAATCGACTCTGGCCCCATATATTAGAAAATCAATTTAGAAATACACGAAGTAGCTCATAGAGGAAGAAGTCTGGAGAAGCAGTTTCCAAAGTCTCACTGGAATAGAGGCATCAACAGACCGGAGGCTCCGCAGCTCAGCACGAGTGTGGTTACAATGTTTTTATTATTGCTGGCACTTCCGGACACTAGCCATTGTCAGTCCTGTCTTCGATTCTAACAGAGCTGCCAGAAGAAACACAATGTCATTGCCTCTTTGTATCCCACCCTCTGATTCCATCTGTGAGTGACAGCCTTGTATTGACTGTGCCTTTCCCAGGTGCCACTGCCCTAGTCGAGAGGAGATGCTTGGCTTTGAAGGTTTTTGTAAGCATGTCACCAACGAAGTCATACAGCGCTGCTTTCTCTAAACAAAAATAGTCCTCGCGGTCTGGCAAACGATGTCCTCTCCAGAACATCTCTTTTTTTTGGGGGGGGGTCCCAATAGCATGCAGACCACTGGACTTAGCAATGTTAAATTTTTGGTGAAGTTCCATGGCCAAGAGAATGACTGTGAGATCATTCCTTCATACCTTCATCACCTTTATAATGAAGTTAATAAATTATGGTAACAAATAAAGGAGCACGTAGGGACTTGTTTGACATTCAAATGCCTTTTTATTGGTTATTCACAGCGGTTGCCTACACGATGTCACTGCCCAGACAGAACCTCTGGATTGAGTTCAGCGTCTAAGCACGTTGGTGACTGCACATGATGAAAATGGAGAGCTGCCAGGTGTACCTGGTATTTATGTTCTTCTTATGTCAGCATGTTTTCTAATCATTTATCTCCCCTTTTTGGAGTTTCAAAGTATTGATCATTTGCTTATCTTTTAAGTTCCTTACTTAACTTTCCACTTTTTTCCCTAACCTTTATAGTCTATATGTAAGGGAGATAAATGGATAGGTAGAGACTCAAAACTTATATCTTAAAATCTTGTATCTCAAAACAATTTGACATGCATTGATGTGATCCTAGCTTTTTCTAGCCTTTCCTAACATATTCTAAAGAAATTTAGCTTCATAAATTCTCTGTAAATAAAAATATTATTTCCCATTTGCTGAGGTTTCATGAAACTGTCTGAAAATTTTTGCATGTATTCCACTTTCCATGATATCATAAAATAACCAATTTGTGATCTTTTAGCTTCTTGAACTAATTTGTAAAGTTCATCTATTTTAATTGTTATTTGTATCAAATAGGGTCCTAAGAATGACATTAACTTTTCAAAGAACTAACCTCATCATTCAACAGTATCCGAATAACCTTTGACAGAGAGTAATACACTCTACAATACTTGTTTTTGATTTTCTACTATATAGATTAAAATTTTTACAAGAACAGTGTCTCATGCCACAGAAGAAATAAGCACCTACAGCTGAAATGCTATAGAGTGCTTGCAACTTCAAATAAAAATCTATTGACTTAGCTAACCTTTCAAGGACAAAACTTTTCTAAATGACCTCTCCAAAAAAAATAAAAAAAATCTCTAGGGAAAGTGTGAGAGTCCAGAAAAAAACTTTTCTTGAAGAACTTCATCTAGATTCTGAAGCAGAACAGAAATTATTTTACACTACAATAATACATTCAGATGCCTTGAAGATTAGACCAAATTCCTTCCTAGGTCACTGTTCACTGTCGCATGCTCAATGGCAACTTCAGTCAAGTGTCAGACAGCAGTACTGTTTTAACCCTTAATATCCATCCATCATCTTTTAGGTATAAAAATAATTATGTGAGTAGGCTGGACTTTTAGTGAAATCATTTCATGCATGGAATACCATTGTAAGCATTGTTGCAGTTAGAATCTTCACTTATTTTAATTACATTTCTGTATATCGTTCCTTCTAAAGAAGTGGAGTGCCTCATTTCCGGGTGCAGACTAATAATATATAAGCACACTTCCTCCCCCAAAACATGCACCACAACAAATATAAAGATGTGTCCTTAGACTCATTTTTAACTTTGTATTCACATTTATCACTCTCTGTGCTTCCTCAAGTATGAGGCCAGAGTGGTCTTTTTTTTTTTTTAAGATTTTATCTATTTGACAGAGAGAAACACAGCCAGAGAGGCAGCACAAGCGAGAGGAGTGAGAGAGGGAGAAGCAGACTTCCCGCCAAGCAGGGAGCCCGATGTGGGGCTCGATCCTGGGTCTCCGGGATCATGACCTGAGCTGAAGGAAGTCGCTTAACCAACTGAGCCACCAGGCACCCCAAGAGTGGTCTTTTAAAACGTGTCAGATCATAGTGTTCCTCTGATTAACATCATAACCTTTCATAGGGAGTAAAAGCCAAACACCTCCCAATGACCTCTACATAAGCTGTCCACTTCCTTTTCTTGTTACCCTGAGACATCTCTATTATTTCACCCTTATTCATATTACAGAAGCCATACGAACTCCTCTGCTCTTCCTCCAACATCGTCAGACATTATATCTTAGGATCTTATTTCCTTCTTCCAGATTCTTCATGGCTTATTCCTTATAGTCACTACCTCACCTTGTTCAAGTATAGGATCAAGTATTATCTTACTAAGGTCTATCCTGACCATATCTTTGCAAATGCAATATCCCCTCGCGCAGAACTTCATAGTTTCTATTCTCTGCTCTATTATTGTCCATTGAAATTTATCATGTTTTAACATATTGTAAAGTTTAGCAAAATATAAATAAATAAATTGAAATTTAATTTAATTCACTAAGTTTTTAAATTAAAATAAAGCTACTCATGATTCTAGCTTTCAAAGTCCACCTGGTTCCTGAGATTAAGAACCAGTATCACATTTTACACACGTTACTTCATCAATCTCAACCACAGGTAGATAAACCCAGAAGAAACCCTATACATAAAAAAGAGAAGACATGTACAAGAAAGATGATGGCAGTACTCTTCACAAGACATAACACAGAAAGACCTAAAACATCTGAGTATATGAATAAACTGTGATATAATTCAAGATAATATGGTAAACTAACATGGCATAAAAAAAAATAGAGATAAGTATCAGTAACATAACATCTAGGGGAAAAAAAAAAGAAATTATTGTTCAATTTACAAGAGTTTCCTCAACTGCCAACTTCAATTGAGTAGAATAGTTTGGTAATTACCAAATACCCTCACACTGGGTTATATGGGTAAACAAAAGGACTTTTGACCATTCTAAGGAAAAATGCTTTGTTAAGGTAGATCTGTTTCATTCATTCAGTTAAAAGGGGGATCTCGGGCACCTGGGTGGCTCAGTGGGTTAAAGCCTCTGCCTTCAGCTCAGGTCATGATCTCAGGGTCCTGGGATCGAGGCCCGCATCGGGCTCTCTTCTCAGCAGGGAGCCTACTTGCTCCTGTCTCTGCCTGCCTCTCTGCCTACTTGTGATCTCTGTCAAATAAAATCTTAAAAAAAAAAAAAAGAGGGGAGGATCTCAATTAAGCCATTTGGCTGTTCAATCCCCCTCTGCACTCCAAATCAGAATCTATCTTCAACAAGGGTAGAACCATAAGCCAAAACAGGTCATGGCATTTAGACATAGTAAATTTTTGTTTTGAGGACAAAGGGCAAAACCTTTGAGAAAGATTTTCATGGACCTGAAGGTCTACAAGTTGCACTGAACCATCACTGAATACTGAATGCCCAGTGGTAGAAATATCTAATATCTATGTGAATTTAAAAAGAAATTAGTGTGTACATGTATGTGTATGTGTGTTTTATAGCTTATATGTGGGTTTTTCTTTCTTATGCTCAGCACTGCCTAAGTATAACTCCCCTTACACCAGGGCAACTTTTCTCCAGGAAGTTTTTTGTTTTTTGTTTTTTTTGCATGTCTTTCAATAAAAAGAAGGATATAAGCCAAAGAACAAAAGAATCATTAAATGGAGCCAGGATCAGTTTTTTGTTTGTTTGTTTATTGTCCTATTCAAGTTAACTCAAGCACTCACTTAAGCTAATACAGTTTTGGTTTTCTGTTTGGTTGTGTGATGATCCCAGAGAGATTTCAGAAGTGGCAAAATGATAGGCAGCAAGTTAACATTAGCAAGTCTTCTTCCAAAAGAGCAATTTTCATAGTGAAATTTGATGAAATAGAGGAAGTCAGTGATAATAAATTATTCAAGATAACAATAGTCTTAAGGCACCCAAAAGTTATCTTTTTTAAATAGTAGCCTATAGCTGAGCTGCATGTCAGAATATAGTTAACTTTGTTCTTGGGGTTGAGCTTATCCTGTTGGTAAGGTTAAATAACAATTGTCATTTTTCTTAACACCATATATTTTTCTACTTTTAATTCATCATTAAACAGGTTGACCAAACTGAGACAATACAGTCAATGAGGTAATTAAACTAATATACTCTTAATACCCTGTGTTGTTAGTCAATATAAAGCTACTCGACATGGTGGACTATAGCTTCAAGCCAATTACAAGGTATCTCTAACAAATCAGATTTCTGAGAGCAATTCTTTAATTTGTCCTAAAATTCCACTTTGAAATTTCCAATTAACTCTTCTTTTGACCCCTACCTCAAGAGGTGCAAGTAGAAAAGCCTTTAAGGTAATGGTTAATTGGATACATGCTTTCTAAGCTAGAAGTTTGAAGAGGTACTTTTATAGCTAATTCTTTGGAAACAGACATCGATATATAACTTAGGTATTTTAGTCTAATTTCTCTGTTTCACATTATAAATAGCAGACCTTTATGATTTTCTCTTTAAAAAATGATTTTTAAAAATCATGTGTCATTTCAATTAAGAAAAATTATTAATGCTTGTCTCCAGTTTACAAAATGAAGAAGATAAGGAAGGCTTGAAAGTCATCTTTGTTATTAATTTCTTTCAGAGGGTTTTTTTTTGCTCTTTTTAGAAAAGTGTTAGAATGAATGAAAGTTATAAATGCAATTATTAATTAACATGATGGTTTTCTTATAATGAATAATCTGGTTAAAGATTTTACAGAAATAGGGGCGCCTGGGTGGCTCAGGTTAAGCGACTGCCTTCAGTTCAAGTCATGATCCTGGAGACCCGGGGATCGAGCCCCGCATCAGGCTTCCTGCTTCGGCGGGAAGCCTGCTTCTCCCTCTCTCAGTCCCTCTGCTTGTGTTCCCTCTCTAGCTGTGTTTCTCTCTGTCAAATAAATAAATAAAATCTTAAAAAAAAAGATTTTACAGAAATAATGGCATAATAAATGTATGCTTTGATTACAGCTTCACCTTCAAACATACCAATTTTAGTTAAGATAATTAACATTTTATATATATATATCTTTAGATTCAGAATTCAGAAGTGATATATTTGTATATTAGGAAGAAGGGAATACATAAGATGGTGATTGAGACTGAGCCATGACTCTACTGTGTGTACAGCAGGAAAGTGTCTAGTGGTTTGAATCTAGTGGGTTAGAAGAGGAATAGAAAGGGTCCATTTAAGACTGTCTCAAGGTGTGAAGCTGTGATGGGCTGCATTGTTTCTCAGTAAGTAGCCTGTGGCTACAGAACTCTGAACCTAGGAAGGAAGGATGTTACAGAAATAAACAATAATTATCAACTGTCACAGAGATTCTACCTATAACATATGATTGTCACTGTGAGGCTAGAAAATGTATTGTGACAAGAAGGTTGTTGTCCTTGAACATGGCAACTCCATAATTTCTATACAAGAAAGAGTGGGCACAGAAGAACAGAATGAAAAAAATCAAATAAAAGTGAACTGAAAAAGTAAACACTTCCTATTTAAAATGAGCATGCAAAAGCAAAAAGAAAAATATCTGATTGTATGAAAGATACGTAATTATAACAGAGCACTCATATGCTTTTGCTTGTGAATGCTCATGTAAAGAAAATTCTAGTATTTTAAATTTATTATCAAAGAAATAAATGAAGACATCACCATCATAAAAAATAAGAAATGATGAAATACAAACACAATCATATGAAGCAGGCTTCAATTGAAATAAAAAAGTGAATAGATTAAATTTTTTTCCACATGAAAAATGCAGCTTTTAAAATTTAAAAATGCATGGAAGGAATAGACTCTAGGCAGTATAAAAAATAGCAAAATTGGAATATAAAATTGAGAACAATCATGCAGAATTAATATCAAAAGATAAAAAAGATTAAAAATGTAAAAAGTAGGAAAGAGGAAAACATAAATTCAGAAGCCAATATTTTTCTGAGAAGTTTGAGGATAGAGAATGGAGGGAACAGCAAAGAAGTGATATGCAGAGTTAAAACTCAATTATTTCCAACATGAGCATTTTCTTAGGAAATCTTAATATTGAAATAGCACTTGATATATTTAATAGTGAAAAAGTTCCACATAGAAGACAGTTGTGTTGAGAAACTGAGCACAAGGAATAAAGAAGTTTTTTAAAACAAATACCAGGAAGAAAAAAATATGTGTGTGTGTATATACACACACACACACACACGCACACACACACATATATATATATATACATATATATGTATATATATATATATAAAGTATAATCATAACTAGGCTTACAAGAATGTTTTTACAGCAGCAATTAATGCTGGAAGATAATGGGGTTATATATGACAGTTATGACAAAAAGGGATATCAACATTGAAGTAATTACTTTGAGTAACAGTCATTTAGAACATACAACAAGCTTCCACCTCCTTAGACAATACAGTAATTGGGGTGGAATTTACAACTTCCACCCTTGTTTTTAACAATTAAAAAATCCAGATTTTTTATATGAGCTTTTATAAAAAAAAGCAAGAAGCCAAAAATGGAGTTACCTGTGTTAAGCCCTGGACACCAAAACAAGATTTAATACCTGACCTAACTGTAATTTCAATCTTCCCCAGGAATATAATCTTTTTAAAAAATGATTTGATTTATTTATTTGACAGAGAACAACGCAGCGAGAGAGGGAAGATAAGCAGGGGGAGTGAGAGAGGGAGAAGCAGGCTTCCTACCGAGCAGGGAGCCCCAATGTGGGGCTCGATCCCAGATCTCCAGGATCATGACCTGAGCCAAAGGCAGATGCTTAACCGACTGAGACACCCAGGTGCCTGCAGGAATGTAATCTTAAGCAGTAAGCCTGGAATTTTCACCAGCACCAAACAGGTAATTTGCCACATGGGCCCTTTGTATGGCCCACCCACCTTCCCTGACCCCCAGAAGGAAGATGAGATAATCTCCGTAATAAATCTTTGGTCTCCCAAAGAAAGATACCTCACCAGATGCAATCTTTTTTGTTTATGACTTCCTTATCCTGCCTTTGAAATGTTTTTCTTCTCTGTATGTAGCCCTTTCTATTAGGAGTTTCTTTCTGTTGTTGGATTGGATGCTGCCTTATTCATGAATCATTCCATAAACCAAGTAAATTTTTTAAAAGTTCACTCAATTGAATTTTCATTATTGAACAGAACTGTGGCTTTCAAGAAATTAGAATTCAGGGCAATGAAATATAGTGATAGGGAATAAACAAAGAGTCCTATAATTTCTTTAGTTACTGAAGAGATATTTGAGGTCATGGCATAGACCCTGGACTCCCCAACACTGAACTGAGTATCTTGTAAGTCAAGGCATCTACCGTCTGCTCGTCCAAGTATCAGAGGAGGAAAAGTACAGAGTTAGAACTCCAGAAATCTACAGAGGGTCCCCTTTAAGTATACAGTCCTGTACTGATCAGCACAACTGCATGAGGAAACCAAGAGGTTGGAAACTGAAATACCTCAGAGAATTAGTGAAAATAGAGTCTGATATTCACATAAGGCTTGGACTAGTGCCTGTGCTCTCTGACTGGAATGCAAAATGCCCAGTCAATGGGATAATAAATAGAGTAGTGATAACATTTCATCTCAGTAGCAGGGAAAACACCCTATACTCTATACTATATCTGCTTTGATCTGACCTAGGGACATTTATGGGCAAGACCAAAAAGAATGAAACTGTTTCCATGTAAATTAACAAAGAAATTTCAATGATATTTATAATAATAAAAACTATCCAGGACACAAACATAAAATTATGTGGCATCTGGCACCTAACAAAAAGCAATGAATGAGGCAAAAAAAAGTAGAAAATTATAACTCATAGTGGTGAGCAAAATCAATCAAAATTGATTTAGAAATGGCACAAATAATAGAATAGACAAATACTTTACTTTTTAAAGATTTTATTAATTTATTTGAGAGAGAGAAAGAGAACTCATGAAGGGGGGAATGGAGAGGGAGAGAAAAAAGCAGACTCAGCAGGGAACCACCCTGGAGCTTAGAGGACCCTGAGATCATGATCTGAGTCAAAGTCAGATGCTTAACCAACTGTGCCATCCAGGTACCCCTAGACAAGGACTTTAAAAACTAGATTCTTATTCTATTGTTTACTCCATCAAAAAGCTATGTCAAAGATGGATGCAATATGTTATACAGGAAGATGAAAGAAATAACAAAGGACCCAGACTGAACTTCTAATCATGAAAACTACAATGTCAGAGATAAAAAATACACTAAAGATGGAGCACCTGGGTGTCTCAGTTGGTTAAGTGGCCAACTCTTTTATTGATTGATTGATTGATTTAATTTCACTTTTTAAAAGATGTTATTTATTTATTTGACATAGAGAAACACAGCTAGACAAGGAACACAAGCAGGAGGAGTGAGAGAGGGAGAAGCAGGCTTCCCACCCAGCAGGGAGCCCTATGTGGTGTTAGATCTCCTGACTTTGGGACCATGACCTGAGCCAAAGGCAGATGCTTAGCGACTGAGCCACTCAGGCGTCCCAAAGTGGCCAAATCTTGATTTCAGCTGAGGTCATGATTTTAGAGTCTGTAAATGGAGCCCTATGTTGGGGTCTGTGCTCAGCACCGTCTGTTAGAAATGCTGTCTTTCCCTTTCTCTCTCTTCCCCTTCCCCTGCTCACATGTGCTCTCTCTCTCTTACTGGGAGGGATGGGACGGCTGGGTGATGGACATTGAGGAGATTATGTGCTATGATAAATTCTGTGAATTGTGTAAGACTGACGAATCACAGACCTGTACCCCTGAAACAACTAATACATTATATGTTAATAATAATTTAAAAGAAAGCAGAAAATACACCAGATGAGATATTTCAGAAGCTAAGATTACTAAACTTGAAGGTATAGCAAAGAAATCTAACGAAAAGTGAACCAGAGGGAGAAAAAAAAAAAAACTGTATGGGAAGAAAAGACTGGATGGGAAGAAAAAACAAAGTATCAGTGAAGTGTGGAACAACTTCAAGTAGTCAAGTATGTGGGTAACAAGTTCTATAGAGTGTGTTTGGGGGGCATGGTGGTGATAGCAACAAATATTTAAAGATATAATGGCAAAATTTTTCAGTGCAAGTGAGAAGACAGTAGTACAACATCTCTAGAGTACTAGGAAAAAATGGAAAAATCACTTTATAAGCTTTCACAAAGAGAAAATGTCTTTTAGAAAATAAAGGTAAAATAAGGACTTCATTCAGACATACAGAAGCTAAAAAAATTCATTACAAGGTAAGCTTCTTTGAAAGAAATATTAAGGGAAATCCTTCAAACAGAAGGAAAACAAACACACAAAACCCTGGATCTATATAAAGAAACAAAAAGCATCAAAAATAGAAAATCCATGAGGAAATTCAATGATTATCATTATTATTTAAATAATTAAAGTGTAATTCACTGTTTACACGCACACACGCACACACTCAATCCGATGCATTGTAAGTTTCAACATATATTGAACTAAAATATATGGCAACAGCAAAGGCAAGACTAGGAAGGGATAATTAAAAGCATACTCTTATAAGGATATTGCATATAAGGATATTAAGGAAAGTAGATTTTGAGGAGTTAAAATGAATACCATAAATATTATCAATACCATATATAAATACAATAAATACATATATAAATACTAGATAAATACCACAAATACTATAAACCACAACTGCTAAAATAATACCAAAAGAGTATAAATCAACACAGGAAATAAAAAAGAATCATAAAAATTACTAATTATTTCCAAAGAAAACAGGATAAAGAGAAAATGTAACAATGAACAGATGGGAGAAAAAGAAAATGAATGACAATATGGTAGCTTTAAACACAAACATATCAATAATCACATTACATGTAAATGGTCTTACAATTTCAGTTAAAAGGCAAAGAGTGTCATATTGAAGCTAAAAATAAGCACTAACTATATGCTGCCAAGTAAAAAACCTATTTACTATAAAAACACAAAGTGGTTAAAAGTGCAAGTATATAAATAGATATACCATACTAACACCAATGCAAATAAAATTTAGGTTGGCTCTATGACTCGGTTAATAACAAAGTAGATTTCAGAACAAACAATGATAATAGAGAAAAAGAGAGCAATAAAATTATGGTCAATTCATCAGGAGAACATAACAATCCTAAGTATTCACTGAACAAGTAATATAAATTTAAAATATATGAACCAAAGCTTACAAAATTGAAAGGAGAAATAGTCCACAAGATCTCACTCAAAATAATTGATAAAACACATAAAAAATTAGTAAGGATATAAAATATGTTAAAAATATCATCCACCAATACTTCCTTGTGACACATTCTAAAAAATGTCACAAGGAAGTATTGGTTCCTTACAAGATATACATTCTTCTTAAATTCATACAGAATACTTGCCAAGACAGATTCTAGCTTGGGCCATAAAATCAATATTTTTGAAAAATATAATTTTTACAAAGTAGTTTGTAAATTATAAACTTGGGTTAAATTATAAATCCATCACAAAAAGACCCCTACAAAATCAGCCAATATTTAGACAATTATATAACACTCAACTGAAGTTTGAGTGAGAGAAAACTTTAAGTTACTTGCCATAAATTTAAAGAGAAAATGTTAAGCATGATTTTTTATTTTTCTCTAGCCAAGCAGAGCTAGAGAATTAGATTTTAAATGTGGTTGTATTTTACCAAAACAACTCACAGAAAATAAAAGAGAAACAAGATTACAGAGGATGTACATAAGAGACTCATTATAAACGTAGACCTTGGAAATTAAAGAATGTGAGAGTTTGAATTTTTTTGAATTTCTCAAGTCCCAACCACAAAAAGAATAAAAATAAAAAATAAAAGAAAAAAATAAAGCATGTGAGAAAGAAAAGACAGTATATAAAGGGAAAG
Source organism: Spilogale gracilis (assembly GCA_004023965.1). Classification (NCBI taxonomy): domain Eukaryota; kingdom Metazoa; phylum Chordata; class Mammalia; order Carnivora; family Mephitidae; genus Spilogale; species Spilogale gracilis. The sequence goes on from PITA01004788.1 coordinate 58,943, forward strand.
AGATAGAGGGATCTCGCTGGGAATGGTGAGTCCTTGAAGTTTGGGTTTGAATTGGAAAGAGAAGGTCATGATGAGACTGTGATGCTTGAAATGTACATTATGGACCGTCTGCAGTTCTTGCTATTATCAATTGTTCAAATTAAAAAGAATACTTTCAGACTGATGATCAAATGTATTCAGAAGGAAAGGTAGAAGAGTGATATTAAAAAATTCAGATACCGTAAAAAGGTGAAAAACAAATAGAACATGAAAGAATGTATTTATAACACACATAACTGATAAAAAAACAGGAAGCAGAATACAAAACGGTAGTAAGAAAAACATACATACTTATAAAAATATGGACAAATAATACAAAAAATTCACATAAAGTAATAAAATTTAATGGTTATAGTATATAAATGATGATTAAGCTCATCACTGATCAGAAAATTATATATTTTAGAAGATCAAATCCCTCTTCTATGGAATAATTTAAAAAGGTAATTCAACCCAATGCATGAAGACACAAGAATTCTCACATTGATTAGAATATGAATTGGTCAGTTACTTTGGAAAGCAGTTGGCAATATTTAAGGAAGCTGAAGATGTGCATAGACTATAATCCAAAAATTCTGATTCTAGATAAACACTCAGACCTGTACTTGAGGAGACATGTTCAATAATATTCACTGTAATATTAGTTATGATGGGGTAGAAAACATAAAACCCACCTAAAGGAATAGTTAAATAAGTTGAGAAATTGTCATGCCATGAGTAAACTAGGATAAAGCAAAGTCTGTAGTTGAACTAAACCTATAAAAAACCAATAAGTAACTAAAAAAAGCAAGATGTAAAAAAAAATACAGGTTCAAGTGCAATCCCTATTAAAATACCAACAGCATTTTTCACAGAGCTATAACAATCGTAAAATTTGTATGGGCCCACAAAAGACCCTAATAGCCACCACCACTTTGAAAAAGAAAAGCAAAGCTGGAGGCATCACAAGTTATATTACAAAGCTATAGTGATCAGGACAGTATGGTACTGGCCTAAAAACAGGCACTTAGATCAATGGAACAGAAAGGAAAGCCCAGAAATGATCCCATAACTATATGGCTAATTGGTCTTTGACAAAGGAGAAAAGATTATTTCATGGGAAAAGACAGTCTCTTCAACAAATGGTGTTGGGAAAACTGGACAGCAACATGCAAAAGAATGAAACTGGACCACTTTTCTCACACCATACACAAAAAGAAATTCAAAATGGGTTTAAAATCTGAATATGAGACCTGAAACCATAAAAGCCTGGAGAACAGAGGCAGTAACCTCTTTGACATGGTAGGAACTTCTTTCTAGATATGTTTCCTGAGGCAAGGGGGAAAATAGCAAAAACAAACTGTTGGGACTACATCACAATAAAAAGCTTCTGCGCAGTAAATAATACAAGCAACAAAACTACAAGGCAACCTACAGAATGGGAGAAGATATTTACAAATGACATTATCTGATAATGGATTAGTATCCAAAATACATAAAAAATAAACCCAAAATACAAATCCTATTAAAAACAGCAGAAAACACGAAATAGACATGAATATGGAAAATAGACATTTTTCCAAAGAAGACGTGCAGATGGCCAAGAGACACATGAAAAGATACTAACATCACTGATCATCAGGGAAATACAAATCAAAACTACAGTAAGATATCACCTCATACCTGTTAGAATAACTAAAATAAAAAATGCAAGAAACAACAAGTGTTGGGGAGGATGTGGAGGAAAAGGAATCCTCTTACACTGTTGGTGGAAATGCAAACTGATGTGTCATGGATGTTCTTCAAAAAGTTAAGAATAGGGCACCTGGGTGGCTCAGTGGGTTGAAGCCTCTGCCTTCGGCTCACATCATGATCTCAGGGTCCTGGGATCAAGGCCTGCATTGAGCTTTCTGCTCAGCAGGGAGCCTGCTTCTTCTCTCTGCCTGCCTCTCTGCTTACTTGTGATCTCTCTCTCTGTCAAATAAATAAATAAAATCTTTTTAAAAAAGTCAAAAATAGAACTACTCCATAATCCAGCAATTGCACTATTACTTACCCAAAAAATACAAAAATATTAATTCAAAGGGATACTTGTACCCCAATGTTTATGGCAAAATTATCTACTAACAGTCCAAGTATGATGAATGGATAAAGAAGTGGAATGTACAGTTGAATATTACTCAAACATCAAAAAGAATGAAATCTTTCCATTTGCAATGACATGGATGGAGCTAGGGAGTACAATGCTAAGCAAATTCTGTCAGGCAAGAAAGACAAATACCACATTATTTTGCTCATATGTGGAATTTAAGAAACAAGCAAAAGGGGAAAAAATAAACAGAGAGGGAAGCAAACCCAGAAACAGACTCTTAATTATAGACCACAAACTGATGGTTATTAGAGGGGAAGCGGGTGAAGGGATGGGTGAATTAGGTGATGGAGGTTAAGAAGTACACTTGCAGTAATGAGCACTAGGTGCTTTATATAGGTGTTGAATTACTGTCCTTATATACCCTTGCATACCTGAAATTAATATTTCACTGTATGTTAACTTACTGTAATTTAAATAAAAACTTAAAAAATAAAAAATGGGTTCAGTGCAATGATGGTTACATACAATTTCAAATAATATAAAAAGTGTTTATGAATATATATACATATGGGTATATAGAACTGTATACAATAAATCCAAAATGGTAATTTCCTCTGGAAATGGATACAATGGGATTGCAGAGGATTGATTTTTATCTGCATTCTTTTGTTTTTTCTTTAAAAACTTAAAGAAATGAATATGATCAGATATGATCAGATTTGGTTGATGGATATGGATTGAAAATAGATATCCTCATACTTGCTTTTTTTCTTTTTTCAGTATGTCATCACGAAAGGAGAGAATATGTGAAATATTGGTATATCTTATCATTTTAATACAAACAGAGAAGAGATAATATTTAAGGAATATTATGGCACCTGAATGAGCCATTTTAACTAATGAAATTTATATTATTAACTCATTAAGAATATACTTGTACTGGTTGAATATAACTTATACTCCCATCAATGTGATATGAAATTTGGCTTTTTAATATGTATAAGCTTCATATAATCCATCACCTCATCATAATTTCCTTTTCTCTCTAATAGTTTTTGAAATTTAACTATACTGTAAAACTATTTACCTTCAATATTTATAGAATATTTTCTTAAATATTTATAAAATAGTTTAAGTATAATGAATATACTATTTCATGTAAAGAAAGATGATTTTTTTTTTAGCAAACGTTCCTATAAGTACTTCTTGAAATTTATTCATATATCTAAGGTACTCTTGTTTGATATTTTTCAAGTTCATCAAAAAAACTGATTTATCTTAAAGTTTCGATTTATGAAATATATAATAGGGATACTAAGAAATACATATTTAAATTATTTATTATTTAAATATTTAATGTATTTCAGACATTTTGCCCATGTTATAGTTATGCTGAATTATTTACAACTGACTTATAAACAAATTTTAATAAATGAGAAGAATTTATGTTTTCTAGTGAAATCTGGATACATTTCATGTAATTGAGAAAATAATCTAATTTAAAGGACAATATAGATCATAAGAGAGATACAAAAATATTTAGCTGGCTAACATTTTATTTTCCAATGTTTTTGTTTCTTGAGATTATCTTCACCTCTAGTTAATGCGTTAAACATTTAGAAGAGCTTTTTTAAAAAGTTCATAGAAATAGTCCTCACTTCAGCAATATATATTTTTTCCTCAAAGCCTCCCTCCTCCACAGTCACACACACAGGGCTGTCTCTTATTATGGAAATGTTAATAGCTGTTATCATCAATAGTGAAATATCTTTTACACATTATTCATTAGTAAAAATTCTAAACTCTAACTTTCTTTTGTTAAGTAATCAGAGTGGCATTCATGGATGACTGGAAATATTTGAAGTGATATCTTCTATATTTGAAAATTAGCTTTTTGTGTTGGTAATATAAGCTTAGTGATGCCAGACTGCTTTAATCATGAAGACTTTTCAGCAATGAGACTATTCAATCTGGGCTCATGATTTCTCTCTGTCTCAATCCATAATCATGAGCATAGTTTTTGAAAAAAATTTCAAATAAGAAAGAGACGGTTAAGAACAATGAGTACATGTATTTTAACATTTAAAATAATTGTAGCACACTAAGAAATAAACTTAATATTTTGTGGGCATCTTCTGAAGTCTAATTTGTTTTGTGTATATTATTCTAATTAAACAGAAAAAAGTTTGAAAGATCTTACAAAATTATAGTTAAGAATAGTTTGTGTTTTAATTTTGTGGCCTGAAGGAAAACAGAAACAAAATGGTAGAACAAATGAGATTGTCAAAAGTGAGCATCAGCAAAAGTGATTAAATGTCCATTGTTCCAGTGGTATTGGAAAGGGTTCCCAGGCTTGTTTTTGTTCAAAAGACTTAAGTATTTCAGTTTGTTGGCTAACACAACAATGATGACATAATCAGGCCTGGTTGTCAGTAAAATTACAGCTTCTGTTTTTGGGGAACTCAAAACTCCTAGGGGACGCACAGAGGAACCAAAGGCTTGGTACATTTTCTTCAACCTGTTAACTACACTAGTGCAGGTGATATTTGAAGCTAAGCAAATGCCTCATGTTTACATCCCCAGGATTGACCAACCCTGCCTGGATATAGCTACCGAATCAGCCGGAAATATGACTTGTATTTCTCTCCAGGCTAAATAATACAATAGTTTTGAGGTCCTTCGAATGCCGATTAACTATTCTCTATGTCTATTCCTTATTTCTACATGGGGATTATTCCTATTCTGTAGAGCACCGTAGAAAGGTGTCCAGAGTAAAGAACTAGGTTAGTTCAGGGTAAGAGATTCTATGTGATAGGGGGGGTTAAACAAGACTTCATATGTCCTGCAGAGGAAAAGCAGGATAAAGTCCTCAGAGAAGCAAAGAGGGGACAGAAAACAGGTAGAAATTCAGAGCACAAGTGGAGAGAGTCTTTACTCAGATAAGGGATATCTCCTCATTAATGCACTTTAGAAAAACTGCTACAATTGTGATAGATAATGGAATATCTCTTTTGCCACTTTACTAGCTTTGCAATTTTTGGATTGTTCAAGCTGTGTGACTTTGGCAAGTAATTCTACTTCTGAATCACTTTATCTTTAATATGGAGAGAATTATAGTGCTTTTATAGATTTGTTATGATCAATAAAGCTAACATTTAGAGTGCTTCAAACAACTCCCAGTCTGTAGTAAGTACTTAACAAATGTTATTTATTATTATAATTATCATTGTATTTGCTTCTATCCTATATTTCATTTTTTGTTGTTCACATATATGTGTATATATGCATGCATACATATCTATACTTAAACAAATATATAGTATTCATAGAAATTATGCACATTTTCAATAATATAACATTTATGTACTTACACCAAACATATAATGTATATTATCTGTATCTTCGAAAATCCACTGCACTCACTGTGATTACTTTTCCAAACGTGTCTCAAAATACCCACAATGTTTATATTTCTATTATTCATCCCTATGCTTTAATTAATTAATTAATCTCTCTATTATTAATTAACTACTTAATTTTTGAGTGAGACGTAGGGAGGGGCAGAGAGAGGGAGAATATTTTTATTTTTTATTTATTTTTTTAAAAGATTTTATTTATTTGAGAGAGAGAGAGAGAGAGAGAGAGAGAGAGAGAGAGAGAATGAGCAAAAGCAGGGGAGGGGCAGAGGGAGAAGAGAAGCAGGCTCCCTACAGGGAGACTGACCTCATAGGGCTGGATCTCAGGACCCTGATATCATGACCTGAGTCTAAGGCAGACGCTTCACTGATTGAACCACCCAGATGGCCCTAGAGACAGAGAATCTTAAGCAGATTCCAAGATGAATGCAGAGCCCTCAGGGCGCTCCATCTTGTGATTCTGACATCATTAACTGAGCTTAACTGATCGATCAACCCAGGCACCCCATTAAGTTTTTTTCTTTTGAGATTTTCATTTGTTTTATAATGAAATGGTGTCACTTACACAAAAAATGTGTGCTCTCTTGTTTGGTGTAAAATTATCTGTAGAAAGTGGCTGCCAGTTCAAGAACTCTATCTGCTAGTTCCCTTGTGTGTAGGTGGGGTGATAATGACAAGCCCTTGCTTAAATGGAATATAATTGGATGCAATATGGGTCATTTCTGAATCATGGTGGTTAGGGCATGGGTGTTTCTTTCCATGTCTTCCCCCATCAGCCAGATGGATGAAAAGAAATACATGACTCTAGAGGACAAGAAAGTCACAATGCAAACAGAATCATCATGCAAAGTAAAGCTACCTGTCCAAGAGGAACTCAGGCTCCAGACACTTAACATGAGAAAGAAATGAATCTCAAAGTTTGGGTATTGAAGGTAGCTAAAAGTAAGCAAACTAATAACAGATTTGTAGTTCTAAGGATGTGCTTACTTTTCAAAATTTGCTTGTTTTCTCACTTTACAAAAATACTTGTAACATGGATCATTCTGAAGCTTGCTTTTATTATTCAAAATTATATTTTTGCTATTTGACATTTTTCATGCAGGCATCTATAGTTCTTTCACTTTTATTGCCATATGCTATCCATTGTATAAACATACTACATTACAGTTATTCGCTTTATTTTTTGATTCCATTGGGAAAAATTGTCATCTTTATGATAGTTAATGGCATTTCTCTTTCATATGGTTCAATAAAGTTTTATAATTTTGTTCCTAAAGGCCTCTCACATCATTTGCTAGATTTACTCCTAGATACTTCATATTTTTTATTTCTGTTGTAAAAAGTATTGATGTTGACAAGTATGGAATCATAATTTTGAAATGTTAGAAAATAATTGTTGACATGGATTGATTTTTTTTGTTAATCAAACATGCTAAATTCTGTTATTAACCTAAGTAATTTATAAATTCCTTGCATGTGCTAAGTACACAAGAATTACATTTGCAAATACTTATAATTTTGTTTCACCCTTGTAAATTTTTTTTAAGTTAATTGCCTAGGATTTCCTGAGAAAAGATGAACAGAAGTGTAAATATTTTGCATCTCTGTCTCAATCCTAATCTTCAAAAAATGCAGTAAAATTCAACTAGTATGTATAACATTTATAAATTTTGTGATACAGCCCATACTTCATAAATAAATAACTCTTACTCTTTGTTTTTACCAATATTGGGTATTATATTTCATTATCCTTTTCTCGATATCTATTATGTTAGCTATATTTTCTTATTAATTTTCAAATCTGCCTGCTTCCATTATTTTATTTTGAAATATTAAACCAAACTTGCATTCATGGTATGACTCTAAATCAATTTGCAAGTAATATCTGCTGTGTTCATTTACTAATAGTTAAACCTTAGTACTTGTGCTTCTAAATCCACAAATGAGATCGGGTTATAATTTGTATGTGTTTTAATGATCTTGTCTGATTTGAGTATCAAAAATGTACTAATCTCATAACATTGAGGAATAGATTCGGTAAAATTAGAATTATCAATTACTTCAATGAGTGGTAAAAACTTGTCTTCAAAATTGTTTGTCCTTTTACTTTTCTTTGTGAAAAAATTTTGACAAGAAGCTCAATTTCCTTAATGATTACAACATTATTTTTCTTTTCTATTTCATCGGAGTCAGTTTGGGTGGTTATATTTTTTCCCATTTTATCTTTTCAATTTGATAAAAATAAAATACTCTTTAAAATTTGAATAATTGTAAACTCACAGTGAAGTCTTTTGTATCACTTAAAATATATATCTTGTACTTTATGTTTTCTTTATTAATCTTGGAAGGTTATTTGCTTAGTCTTTATGAAGTCTGTACTTTTATTTTCTATTTGTTTTCACTAAGTTTGATTCATCATTATTATTTCTTTCTTTTAATTTCTTCAGCTTTTTCTTACTCTTCTGTTTCCTATCTTTTTGTTAAAAGGGGATAGTTAATTATGATTTCTCTTCTTTTCTTATATGTTTCCTTCATTTTCCTCTATGTTGCTTTAAATTTTTTCACAAGTTTTGGGGAAGCCCACTGTACAGCAACCATTTACATATTTTCACTTACTTATTTTTATTGAGATATAACTTTATAAAGCAAAGTGCACGATGCTAAGCTGCAGAGTTTAAACAGTATTTAAGAGTATAGACCACTATGGACCACATCTTCAGGATTAGATGTGGCCCTCTCACATCTAATCCACAGTGGCTGAAGGAATGACTATTTGGAAATTAATATCCAAGGAATTTCATATTTTCTCTTGTTTCTGGCTTCTTTCACTACATATGTTGTCAAGTTGTTTAGATCCGAATCATCTCTAGGTATTGTCCTTTAACAATATGGACAGAGCTAGAGAGTCTTATTCTAAGTGAAAAATGTCAGTCAGAGAAAGACAAATACCATATGATCTCATTCACCTGTGGAATTTAAGAAACAGCAAATGAACAATGGGAAAAAGAGAGAAAGAGGCACACTGAGGAATATACTCATAACTATAGAGAATAAACTGATGGTTATGGGGGGAGGGGAGTAGGGATGGGTGAAATAGAGGTGATGGGGATTAAGGAGGGCACTTGTGATGAGTACTGGGCGTTGTATGGGAGGTGTTGAATCACTATATTGTACACCTGAAACAAATGACACATACGTTAACTAACTAGAATTTGAATAAAACCTTAAAAAAAATCAACATTCTGGTAAACTTTCTGTGTGTTTTAATTGGTAGCACATCCCTCCCTTATTGTTAAATTATGACTCCTTTCATTTTAAATTGTAATTTTATTGTGATCTATGAACTAGAAGAGTGTTTAATATTTCAAATGAATGTGATCTCTCTACATATGTGTTTGTTACAGGATCATTTTCTATAGGATACAATAATATTACATTCATATATCTTCTTGGATTTTTAAATTTTTTTTATCTTATATGATATATATCATGTTAATATGTATAATGCTAATACTTTTGTTTTAATGTCTACTTTGTTCTTAATAGTTATGTATCAGTGTTAATGTAATTAATATATAAGTTAATATTTTTTAGAATTTATTTAAAATTTTTGATATTATGTTTCTGGCATATCTCAGCATTTTTGCTTCTTTTAAAAGATTTATTTATTTATTTTAAACAGAGAAAGAGAGAGAGAGAGAGAGAGAAAAAGAGAGAGAGAGAGTGCTTGAGTTGGGGGGCAGAGGGAGAAAGAGAGGATCTTAAGCAGACTCCCTGCTGAGCACAGAACTGGATGAAGGGCTTGATCTCATGGCCCCAAGATCATAACCTTGTCCTAAATCAAGAGTGGAACCCTTCACTGACTCAGCCACCCAAGTGCCCCTTAACTTCTTTCTAATACCTTGTGCTGTTTTTTCTTCTTTTCCATTTTGTTTAATTTTGAGGTTCATTATCCTTTCTTAAACCATCTTCACCATATTTTGTAAGTAATTGTCCCTATTAACTTTTATTGGCTATTTGAGATGGGAAAAAAGAAATCTCAGTTTTGGGTTGCCAGCTAATATCTATATTTGTTCTGTCCTTGTTCTATTCTTGCTCTTGAAAGATAATTTCACTGCTTACAACATTCTAGGTTGAAATGTGTTTTCTTTCAGCACATTAAAGATACAGCATTTTCCTTTACTTCCCTTCTTGAAAATTCAGCTCTTAGATTAATTGAGGTTCCTGTGCAGGCAACCTCCATCCAGGGTCCATTGTTTTTAAGGTTTTCTGTTCCTCTTTGGTTCACAGAAGTTCCATGATGCTTTGCCTAGATGAATAATTTCTTCCTCTTTCTCTTTCTTTTTTTAATCATTAACTTGATTAAATGATATCCCTGGATCTATTCCTTCTAGTATCTGAGTTTAAACTTGTGTTTTTTATGTGTTAGACCATTCATTTTTACTATCCACCTTTTTCAGGTATCCTTCCATTTGTTATTCACACTCTGGGACATTTAACTTCTTAGATTCTTCCAACGAACTCATCTTTTGTCAGATGACCAACCAGGTTAGCAATATACAGAGGGAAGTGTGTAATCGCGCAATTCATGGACATATTCCAAAAGGGACATGGGACATAAGTAGTTCTGTGGAAACTTTAAGATCCTCAGCTTTCATGTATAATTTTTCTGAAGTTCATTTGCTTTAGAACATATGCTTGAGCGAGGTTTTAGAGGGTTCTCCATTTTCATTCTTACTTCACATTCATCTTTTACCTACTCTTTAAAATATAAAGGCATTTTAAATCCTATTATGATAACTTTCCTAGAGATGTAAATGTGAGACAAAGTGATAGAACTATTACTGTCACAGAAGTATTTTGCTTATTTATTTATTTTGGATCAGGCACAATTAATTATTCTCTTGAAAATCTTACTGAGTTGCACATCCAAAAATCAATGTTTTACTATTTTCTGATTACTTGTATCCTCACCAACATCTGTTTATTTCCTGTGTTGCTAATTTTAGTTAACCATTCTGAAAGGTATGAGGTGGTATCTCATCATGGCAAACTGGTGTAGCCACTGTGGAAAACAGCATGGACATTCCTCAAAAAGTTAAAAATAGAACTACCCTATGACTGAGCAATTGAACTACTAGGTTTTTACCCACAGGATACAAAAATACAGGTCCAAAGGGGCACATGCTCCGGATGTTTACAGAAACATTATCAACAATAGCCAAACTATGGAAAGAGCCCAAATGTCTATCTGATGAATGGATAAAGAATATGTGGGGTATATATCTTTAAACACACACACACACACACACACACACACACACACACACACACACACAGAGTAGATTATTACTGGGCAACTGAAAAGGCTAGAATCTTGCCATTTGCAACAACATAGATAGAGCTAGAGAGTATTGTGCTCAGCGAAACAAGTTAGTCAAAGACAAATGCCATATGCCCTCACTCATATGTGGAATTTAGGTAAGAAAGGAGAGCAAAGAAAACCATAAGACACTCTTAATTATAGAGAGCAAATGAGGGTTGATGGAGGGAGATGGGTGAGGGATGGGCTAGCGTGTGATGGATATTAAGCAGGGCACTTGTTAGGAAACAAACAAAAAAATCCAACAAAAAAACAAGTGTACATTTATCATGATGAGAACTGAGTAATGTTTGGACTTGTTGAATCATTATATCTCACACCTGAAACTAATATGACACTGCATATTAATTATACTTCACATTACAAAAGAGAGCTAATACATTTAAAAATAATTACTTATAAAAATATATAATTTATGCGTATATTTTGTTATGGAGAAGCAAAATAATATAATTAATAAAATCCTTCAAGCTTAAAAATATGTTCAAGTAAAATATAACTTTACAAAAGATATGTGATACCAAAATATCATTAATACAAGTAACTTATACAACAGAAAAAGTTAATGTCCTGAATATAAAGAAAGCCTCAAATATAGAGGACAAAGATAAAATCTAATAGAAAATAAAGAGCATATATAGACAGACCATTTTTAGGAAAATTAATGAAAATGGAACATATAACTATAAAAATGTTAACCACATGCATAATAAAACAAGGATGAATTAAAACTCCATTAAGTATCAATTCTTACCTGTCATATTGTCAACAGTTCAAAAACCTCACGTGGGATTCTGCTGGTGAGGGCTGAGGAGGCAGTACTCCTTTGCAGTATTAATGGGCACCATGGTGTAATGCCTGCATAAAGTAGTAAAATTCCTATTAAACTAGTACTACTTGTATGGAAGAAAATTTAGAAGTAGTTAACAAAACATCATATGCATTTATTCTTGACTCACTAATGCTATTCCTATTATTCTATTCTGAATGCTAACCTGCAACAAAGCAAAGAGGTATAGAATCTTTCTAGAGTCTTTCTGTTGCTGTCCTAAGTGTGATAGCTCAACATAGGACAAAGCCGTCGCTCTTCATTAGGGGACTGATTAAATAAACTATGATAACTATAGTAAGCAAAGTAGAGTGCCATGAAGCTCTAAACAGTAATACAAAAAAAAAAGAAAACCACACTGGAATGATGTCAGAAGAAAAATAACATAATAGAGCATAAGTACAAAATGCCAACTGCTGAAAGTGCATAAGTGTGCTCCAATTCTTGCATATGGGTAAAGGAGAGAACTAGATATAGTGCACAAATATATAAGAAGTATATTTTTTTTTAAGACTTTATTTGACAGAGAGAGAGATCACAGGTAGGCAGAGAGGCAGGCAGAGAGAGAGAGAAGGGGAAGCAGGCTCCTCGCTGAGCAAAGAGCCTGATGTGGGGCTTGATCCCAGGACCCTGAGATCATGACCTGAGCCAAAGGCAGAGACTTTGGGTCTTTGACTCAGTGGGTTCACTGAGTCACCAAGGTGCCCTGGATATTTCTGAATATATCTCTATTAAACTTGTTTTGGGAACCATAATAATATTTTACAAAATTATGATGCAATATTAATGACTTATTTTTTTACAAAAGCAATGCCTACAAATTAAAAGCAAAGTAAAACCGAAGAATCCAACTATATTGTAAATTCACAGCATAACCATACAGAAAGGAACAACTTCAGATGACTTAAATAACCCAGTAAAAGGACATGATATCCACAAAATGTTCACCGAGAGGGAAAATGTTAAAAAGTGTAAAGTTTTAAAATGCAAATTTTAACCCAGTTTAGTTATTATAATGTTGGTGATAGTGCCAACATTTGGAAGCCCACTAGGCAAATTTTACCAACAATGCACCTGAATGCAAAGAAACTTTGGTTTAAAAATTGCTGTAGAAGAAAGAACGCAATAGAGCAACTGTGGAATATCTCAGAAAGAGAGAGTTGGAAAATGTTTATTATATGATTTGGTATTTTCTTCAAGGTTTTGGAGGACATCCAAGATTGGTGCAGCTATTGTGGAAAAGATCATGGAAGTGCCTCAAAAAATTAAAAATACAAGTACCATATGATTTGGAAGTCCCACTTCTGGGTATATAAGCAAAGGAAATGAAATCAGGATCTCAAAAAATTACGTGTATTCCAGTGTTCATTACAGCATAATAGCCAAAACATGGAAACAATCTAAGTGTCTGTCAATGGACAAGCCGATAAAGCAGCTGTGATACATATAAACAACTGATTATTGTTCAGCTTTAAAGAAAAATGAAATTCTGCCTTTTGTGACACATAGAGGGGCACAAAGGGCATTATGCCACATGAAATAAGCCAGCCAGAAAAAGACAGGTACTGTATCACCTCATTTATATGTGGAATCTTAAAAAATAAAATAAAACTTATAAAAATCAGAGAGTAGAAGAGTAATTACTGGGGACTGAGGGTGTCAGAGAAATAAGGAGGCATTGGTCAAAGGAACAAGGCTGCACTTATGGAAGATGAATAAATCTAGAGGTCTAATGTACAGGAATGATGACTTAGAGTACAGTACTTAGCACTGTATTGAATACTAGAAATATGCTTAAAAAGTAGATTTCAGATGCACTCATCACACACAACAACCAGTAACCATGTGAGAAGATGATACACTAATTAGCTGGACTGCATAAACCATTTCACTATGTGTATGGACATCAGTCATCATGTTGTATATGTTAAATATACAAAATTTTTATTTAAAAGTTTTATAAATAAGTGGAAAAAAAGAATATTTGTAGTTAAAATTGACTTGAAGGGTAGAGATCCCCAGCAGCATGCTATCCACTATTAAGAAAGATGTTTCCTTATGTGGCAAAGTTTTTGAAGATTTGCTTGCAGTCTCAAAAAAATTTCTTGTGTTTCTGTAACGAAAAGCTTTTCAGCCTTGATGCAAACCAGTGGTGTGTGTACCATTCATGTGGGCCAATCTCTGTAAGTTGGGTGCAAAGGGAAATGATGTGAACGTGAAACTTTTGGTTGCTATGTGCTGCATAATCACATCCTTTCCCTCTGACTTGGGAGTCTCATGTCTTCTGCCAGTATCCACAAAACTGTGGCAAGCTATCCTGGTTAGCTTACAGGTAGGATGAAATATGAGACTCTTTACAGTTCTTGACAAATAGCATTTAAGGCTTATTTAAAAATTATATAAAATTACAAGCAATTACCTGAACAAAATTATTATTAGTATTCATAATAGCCTGTAAACCAAGGGTCTGAAATCAAAGTTATGAAAATGAACTCACATCCCAGTCTCCTGGGATAGCTCTAGAGAGGTAGCTTTTCTTTTCATCTAGTATAGATATTTCATTTGATTTACAGATGATTGGTTTATCCTCTATCTATCAACTATCTATCTATTATCTATCTATCTATCTATCTATCTATCTATCTATCTATCTATCTATCATCTATCTATCTATCTATCTATCTATCTATCTATCATCTATCTAATCATCTATCTTTCAGCTATCTATCATCTATCTATTTATCCACCTATCTAATCACCTACTTTTCTAAATAGTTTACCAATGTACTTAAGCAAGTGAGTTTTAATTACTTGATACAGTGGGCGCCTAGGTGGCTCAGTCATTAAGTGTCTGCTTTTTGCTCAGGTCATGATCCTGGAGTCCCTGGATTGAGCCCCACATCTGGATCCCTGCTCTGCATGAAGCCTGCTTCTCCCTCTCTTACTCCCCTTGCTTGTGTTCCCTCACTAGCTGTGTTTCTCTCTGTCAAATAAATAAAATCTTTTAAAAAAATGACTTGATACAGAAATATTACCTACCAAAGAAGCAGTGCATTAGTGGGTTAATGGTCACAGATATTATTGGCTATATATGTATCTTTTTTATAACAAAAATGAATTAAACATTGTTTGCTTAAACCAGGTAGATTTTCTGATTGGACTTAAAATAGTTTTTGATCAAAATCCTGGAGTGAACACAGTGGAATAACAGATGACCCAATTTGGGTCCACACCTTAGGTGAGTCTGGTTCTGCTTAAACAACTTTAGCCAAAATATTTTATTTGACATGTAATCAAATTTTTTATAACAGTAAAGTGTTGGATTAATAAAGTGAGGAAAACAAATTTAAAAAATTGCTGAGGAGTAGCCACACAATAATACTAGGTAAGGTTATAGTAAACAAAGAGGAAAAATTAAAAAAAAAAAAGCAGATGTATCAGAAAAATAATCTAGGGGCGCCTGGGTGGCTTAGTTGGTTAAGGGGCTGCCTTCAGCTCAGGTCATGATCCTGGAGACCTGGAATCAAGTCCCACATCGGGCTCCCTGCTCAGTAGGAAGCCTGCTTCTCCCTCTCTCACTCCCCCTGCTTGTGTTCCATCTCTGGCTGTGTTCTTCTCTGTTGAATAAATAAAATCTTAAAAAAAAATAATCTAGAATCTCATTCCATCATCTTGGGTTAAATCTGTTTGCATCACGTCAACGTGTGCTTGATAAAAGCATTCAGGATTAGGTTTTCTTCTCCCAGAGTTTATAGCTTCTGGAACCCTCATCTTAACTTTTTATGAAGACATGCAAGGCCACTGATCTATAGAGAAGAGCAAATACTTTTTAATTTAGGAAGCATGAATCCAAAGATTGGTATCCTGGAGCCATATTATTGTGATAACAGTTTTCGACGAGGTCTTATCCATTAAGACTCTAACGTGAACTCTGGGATGTTTCTATGATGGGACTAAGTCTTCTAGTTTCAGGCTATTTAGGGTCTGTTTAAGCAAACATTTTGGATGTCTTGAAAATGCTCTTGTGCCTAATGATCATAAGCCTGTATGCACCATATGAGTTTTGACAGGAGTTACTCATACTATTTTACATTAGAGCAGTCTAAGATCAGTAGTGAAATCCCCAAATTCATGGTTCAACCTGTTATTAACTCACAAAGGATGAATTTATGTCAACAGGTTTGGGCCATGGAGTTCCAGAGCCCCTGAGAACTTTGGCACATTTTAGTTTTAATTCTACTCTTTCCTTGTATTTTTCCTGAAGACTATGAAAAAAAGATGAATATTTTTGGTTAAAAAGCAAGGCTTGTAAAGTTCCCCAATAACTGCCCTAGTAAAATGTAGCTTTTCAGCCATAAAACCCCTCAGTCCATTCTTAGAATAAGCAAGCAAGGGGGCACCTGGGTGCCTCAGATAGTTAAGGTCTGCCTAGTTAAGTGTCTGCCTTCCTCTTGGGTGGCCATCTCAAGGTCCTGGGAATGAGCCCCATGTCAGGCGCCCTGCTCAGTGGGGAGTCTCCTTCTGCCTCTGCTTCTCCCTCTGCTCATGCTCTCTCTGTCTCTCCCTCTCAAATGAATAAATAAAATCTTAAAAAAAAAAGAATAGTAAACCAAGATGGGAGGATACTAGAACATATTGACTGTCTGGCTAACTATTAAATATGGTTTCTTTTTCTAAATGGAAGTTTCAGGTAATGATAATAAAGCCAGTTGATGTGACTTAACTTGTGGGAGATGCTTATATTTAAAGAACCTAAAGCCTGGTGGCCTTTTGGTCAGATATCAAGATGGAAAATATTTTTTCCTGCTGTAATTGATAGCTTCTTTGTTATGTGATATGACAAGCAATTCCATGCTTACCTTGTTTTCTGCCCCAAGTCTAGAGTCAGTTGTTTCTCATAAGACCTTGGTGTCTTGGGGCGCCTGGGAGGTTCAGTCAGTTGGGTGTTCAGCTTTTGGTTTCAGCTCAGGTCATGGTTTCAGGGTTCTGGGTTCTAGCCCCACATCATGTCCTGTGCTCAGTGGGGAGTCTGCTTCTCTCCCTCTCCCTCTTCCCGCCCCCCCCCCCGCTCATGCTCTTTCTCTTTCATAAATACATAAATAAATAAAACCTCCCTCTTAGATGAATGGTTAAATCTATTAAAAAAAAAAAGACTTTTGGTTTCTTTAATTGGAAGCTCATATATAGAGACCAAAATCTGGTCACTAAATGAGTTTATTAATACTGGCTTGACCCTTGTTTCTACTCCTTTTTTTTTTTTTTTTAAGATTTTATCTATTTATTTGACAGAGAGAAACACAGCTAAAGAGGGAACACAAGCAGGGGGAGTGAGAGAGGGAGAAGCAGGCTTCCCGCCCATCAGGGAGCCTGATGCAGGGCTCAATCCTGGAACTCCAGGATCATGAACTGAGCTGTAGGCAGACGCCCAACGACTGTGCCACCCAGGCACCACAGACCCTTGTTTCTACTCCTATTTTGTGGGTAGAACAATGAAATAAATACTTTTTAAAAAAAATTAAAATACATTAGGAATTTATGCTGATACTTTCAATTCAAATCTCACCCATCTTACATTTGTGTCTTCTTTTTCTCAACTAAGAAACTTAGTGATAACTTAAATCAACATATTGTTTATATGATCTGGCAAACACATTCGATAGTCTGACCACAACAGTACTAAAAAGACAAAGTACACAGAAAACAATGACAAAAACATCCCTGACAGCCAACAGCAGGGCCCTAGGCTATGATGTTTCCTCTTAACCAAAAACGGATCTAAAAAATATCAGTAATAATCAGACCCATTTTGACCATGGTAGAACAAGAAAAAAACAAGATGACTTTCTTTTCTTTTTTCTTTTCTTTTTTCAAATTAATATGTAATGTATTATTTGTATCAGGGGTACAGGTCTGTGAATCATCAGTCTTACATAATTCACAGCACTCACCATAGCACATACCCTCCCCAATACCCATCACCCAGCCACCCTATCCCTCCCATCCACCCAGCAACCTTCAGTTTGTTTCCTGAGATTAAGAGTCTCTTATGGTTTGTCTCCCTCCCCACTCCCATCTTGTTTCATTTTTCCCTCCCTTCCCCCACCCCCATCCTGCCTCTCAAATTCGTCATATCAGAGAGATCATATGATAATTGTCTTTCTCTGAATGACTTATTTTGCTTAGCATAATAACTTCTTGTTCCATCCACATTATGGCAAATGGCAAGATTTAGGGTTTTTTTGATGGCTACATAGTATTCCATCACACACACACACACACACACACACAGACACACACACACACACACACACACACACCATCTTCTTTATCCATTCATCTTTTGATGGACATCTATGTTCTTTCCATAGTTTGGCTATTGTGGACTTTGCTGCTATAAACTTTGGGGTGTCCATACTCCTTTGGATCACTACATTTGTATCTATAGGGTAAATATCCAGTAGTGTGATGGCTGGGTTATAGGGTAGCTCTATTTTCAATTTTTTGAGGAATCTCCATATTGTTTTCCAGAGTGGCTGCATCAGGTTGCATTCCCACCAACAGTGTAGGAGGGTTCACCTTTCTTCGCATCCTCACCAACACCTATCATTTCCTAACTGGTTAATTTTAGCCATTCTGACTGGTGCATGGTGGTATCTCACTGTGGTTTTGATGTGGATTTCCCTGATGACAAATGATGGTGAAGACTATTTCATGTGTCTGTTGGCCATATGGATGTCTTCTTTGCAGAAATGTCTGTTCATGTCTTCTGCCCATTTCTTTTCTTTTTTTTTAAAGATTTTATTTATTTATTTGAAAGAGAGAAATACAAGTAGAGAGGGAACACAAGCAAGGAGAGTGAGAGAGGGAGAAGCAGGCTTCCCGCCAAGCAGGGAGCCTGCTGCAGGGCTGGATCCCGTATCTCCAGGATCATGACCTGAGCCAAAGGCAGTTGCTTAATCAACTGAGCCACCCAGATGCCCCTCTTCTGCCCATTTCTTGATTGGATTATTTGTTCTTTGGGTGTTGAGTTTGATGAGTTCTTTATAGATTTAGGATACTAGCCCTTTATCTGATATGTCATTTGCAAATATTTTCTCCCATTCTGCTCGTTGTTTTTTGGTTTTGTTGATTGTTTCCTTTGCTGTGCAAAAGCTTTTAATCTTAATGAAGTTCTAATAGTTCATTTTTGCCCTTGCTTCCCTTGCCTTTGGTGATATTTCTAGGAAGTAATTGCTGTGGCTTAGGTCAAAAAGGTTGCTGCCTGTGTTCTCCTTAAGGATTTTGATGGATTCCTGTCTCACATTGAGGTCTTTCATCCATTCTGAGTCTATTTTCATGCGTGGTATAAGGAAATGGTCCAGTTTCATTCTTCTGCATGTGGCTGTCCAATTTTCCCAACACCATTTGTTGAAGAGACTGTCTTTTGTCCACTGGACATTCTTTCCTGCTTTGTCAAAGGTGAGTTGACCATAGAGTTAAGGATGTCCATTTCTGGGCTCTCTATTCTGTACCACTGATCCCTGTGCCTGTTTTTGTGATAGTACCATACTGTCTTGGTGATTATAACTTTGTAATAGAGCTTGAAGTCTGGAATTGTTGGTGGCATCACAATTCCAGATTTCAAGATGACTCTTCAATCATGTTTGAACACAGAACCAAGGACACTGACATCATACAAATAAACATATTCCTCTTCCAGCTAACATGTCTGACTATTCTCATTTCTGAAGTTCTAGCCTTACAATGTTATTACTACTTATTGATAAAAATTACTAATACATACTATCTCCTAATTGCTGCAATTCCCAATAGATCCCAACCCAGCAAAGGTTTCCTTCTTTTTTTGAAGTCCCCTAAAACCTACTATGGTAAGTAATAATTATATAATAATCACCTCAAAACTGTCTCTTACTGAGACACTCCATCCTTTCATTAGTAAATTCTTGTATTCTATGGCAAGTTAATAAATTCATCTGACTACAAACATGTTCTTTGTGCTCTTTGACTGGTAGACTTTAGCAAAACTAGAGTTTCTAGTTTGTCTGCAACAATTGCTGTTATGTTTGATAATAAATAGTGCACACATATGAGTCCCCTTATGTTTCTACTAGTTCAAAGGGAAAACCGCCCTTCCCAAAACTTCAAAGGAATTTGCCTGGGTTCTCATTATTTCATCGGAACTATCAGAATTGGTCTTATTTTGTTTGCCCTAGCAAAATATAAACCCAATATTTCTTAAGAATTCATTCTCTATTTATGGGGCACCTGTGTGGCTCAGTCAGCTGAGCATCAGCCTTCAGCTCAGGTCATGATCCCTGGGTCCTGGGATCAAGTCCCACATCTGGTTCCTTGCTTAGTACAGAGTCTGCTTCTCCCTCTCCCTCTGCCTCTCTCCCCCAGAACATGCTCTCTCTCATTCGCTCTCACTCAAATAAATAAAATCTTCAAAGAATGCAATATTTATTTAAGGGAAATGTTAACTTAAAGTGACTTAAATCTGGTTTACATTTGGATCTGTGTGTCATTGTTAAAAATTTCCCAGTTCCCAGGACAAAAAGAGAAAAACTGATAGTTTCAGAGTTGTCCTTGGTACTTCATTTCTCTCTTACCTCTACCAATATGTCCATCCTTTCAGTGGAGCTAGCAAGTACAAAAATTTTGCTAAAAATGGCTAGTTGAAAAGGTCCTGAAAGTGATTTAGAAGTTAATGAAATTTTAAGGGGAAACAAACAAACAAAAAAACCCTCATCTTTTTTGTTTGTTTGTTTTTAAAGATTTTATTTATTTATTTGATGGAGAGAAACACAGCCAGAGAGGAAACACAAGCAGAGGGAGTGAGAGAGGGAGAAGCAGGCTTCCTGCTGAGCAGGGAGCCCAATGCAGTGCTCTGTCCTGGGACCCCAGAATCAGGACCCAAGCTGAAGGCAGATGCCTAATGACTGAGCCACCCAGGTGCCCCAACCCTTATCTTTTTGACATGGATACTTCTTAGTTCTGGAAATAGAGGGTTAGTAAAAATGTAGTTGGCACATTCTTGCTAAAAGTGAAGCAAAAACGTTTAATTTATAATGGTTTGTGTATATTTATTCCTCTTTAAATTTCTTCCTTCTAAAAGCTTTAATGGAAAGAAAAAAGTAGGTTAACTGTGATTTTTTCTTTTTTTAATTACAGCCTTAGTTACTAGATTTCAAAATAAGAAAAGCAAGGCATGTAGATTTTTGCTTGATTCAGAATCCTTTAATGTGGCCATTAATTTAGAAGTTTATAAATGACATTAAAATAATATTTCATGTTATATTCGAGATATATATATTCAACATGGCAAATTAAAGTAAGTTAACAGTATTGATTCAAAGACAATTCTATTTTTCTACCTCGGTCTTACTACACAAAAATAGCCTAATCACCATATTCTACTACAAGATGAATAGAGTTAAATTATTTATGAACACTTTCCAAACTGTATTGATTTTATGAGTCAAATACATTATAATTGTTTTCTTATGTTTAATGTTTTAAAAACCATATAAATTTATGTTCAGTTATAGGGAGTTATAATAAAGGGTATTTTGAAAAAGTTAAAGCTTGTAAAATCTCATAATAACACAAATAATTAAACAAATAATTAGTGAAATTGTGTTTACAGATCCTTTTGTTGACTTTCAGATCTTACACAAATGTTTAATTGAGTTAATTAAAATATAATCTTAGGATAGCTTTCCAATTTCTAAGTAAGAATAAGAAACAAATCAATGATTGCTGAACTTAGTTATAATTTATTCTTATTTAGTAGGAAGGCTATAAAACTTTATATAAATGCTTTTGAATATTATGATGCTTATTTTGCCACCTTAAAATTAAGTGATATGAAATGTTTGCTCATAAAAAAAAATGTTTGTGTTTTCCTGTCTAGTTTTCTCTTGTGTTTGGATAAAACAAAGTAAATTGCTTTGGGTTAAAGATTTTAATTAATATGAATATTTGAAACTACACAACTGTTAAAACCACAGGATACATTTTTTATGGAAAGTTATAAATATGTATACAAGAAAATTATCTCCTTATTGAGGTAATAGTCATAGCTTATTAAAAAGTAAATACATTATTAAATAATATTGCCTTATTTTAAGTAGTTGTTAAATATGTTAATAGATATAGTTGTCAGGTACTTATTTAAAATGCTGGAAGCTTTAAATTGATTATCTATTTATATATTTATATAAATTTACATATCTTATATATTTGACTGCGTGTGTCAATTTATATGTCTATATGATTAATATTAGAAAAGGTGGCCTTTAAATCCTTTTATGCAAATTGTGATTTGAATAATATCCCGGAAAAAAAGAGAAAAAGAAAATGAGAATTTTAGTTTCTATTTTTCTAAAAGAAGTAGTTATTTTTTGCCTACATAGTAGAGTTTACTTTTTATCATCCAAATATTAACCTTCCATTCTTTGGCAGGTTCTTGAATCCATGTTTTTTAAAGGTAAACTTTTGCAAATAATTGTATTACTATGCATTATGAAAATATGAACCTCATTTATTTCTTTTAGACATTCATGAATTAAGTGCATATCTTGTCCCCTTTAAAATGTCCTCACTGTGTCTTTCTCAAATTCAAACTCCAGGTTCAGAATAATAAACTCTTTTGACATCTTTCATAACTAAGCCATCTTTTGGTTTTCTAGGATGACTAGGAAGAATTATGAAGGTTTACTGACCCATCTGGTAAAAAAAAGTGTGTTAAAAATAATAACACTTGTCTAATGGGTTCCAAATTTTATCTAAGGCAAAACTACTATGAAAGTACTTTTGCTTACCAAACTTAAAACAACTGACAAAAGAGAAATGTAGTCGGCCTCTTGTTAACTAAGTACTATGTATTAATAGAAATACATTCCAGTAATCATGAACTTGGGTTAAGACTATAAAATCACTCTTTAAAAAAAATATTTTATTTATTTATTTGACAGAGAGAGAGAGAGATCACAAGTAGGCAGAGAGGCAGGCAGAGAGAGAGGAGGAAGCAGGCCCCCTGCCGAGCAGAGAGCCAGATGTGGGCCTGGATCCCAGGACCCTGAGATCATGACCTGAGCCGAAGGCAGAGGCTTAACCCACTGAGCCACCCAGGCACCCTAAAATCACTTTTTAAAAAAACACTTTATTTTAGATTTCCTTCTAGCCTTAATATTTTGGCCAAATGAGAACAATCATAATATACTATCAGGAAGAAATTAAAGGCCAGAGAGACGTGTCCATCCTCCCATTGTTTATTCGCTTTCCTGTAACACCTTAAATTCTACTATTTTTTTCTTATCTGAATTAGAAAACAATCCATGATTATTTAACCTCATTTAGGAAATGACCTTTGCCATTTGGAGACCCCCAGGACAACATGGCTAGCCAATTAAATAAAAGGCAGAAAACGGTCTGTCACACCAAAATTTGCAAAGCTGTTTGTTGGATGGCATCCGTTGGAGGATTCACACAAAACAAAGGTTTCTGAGTAAAAACATTTTTCCTTTTTGTTTTAAGATTTTATTTATTTATTCAAGGGAGGGGCAGGGGAGGAACAGACGGAGAGGGACAGGCAGACCACAGTGATCACGGAGTCCGAATTGGGGCTCCCTCTCATGACCCTGACTTCATGACCTGGGCTGAAACCAAGAGTCCATTGCTTAACTGACTGAGCCACGCAGGAGCCTCAAAAGTTTTCTTTTTTATGGTTAGAATTATGTGAATCTGAGAGAGGGATACCAGCCCTTGCATTAGATGTTTCGGATTTATCGCACCATTAATTGTTGTGAAGAGAATAAGGGCCAAGTCACCCAGGAATTAGTCTGTAGGCAGTGGTAGCATGAGCAGAAGTGAGAATGAGGCATTTTTTTTACCTGGTATTTCTGAGAACAGTCTCCAAATAGTCACATACTTTTTTTTTTTTTTTTTTTTTTAAGATTTTATTTACTTGACTGAAACAGCCAGAGAGGGAACACAAGCCGTGGGAGTGAGAGAGGGAGAAGCAGGCTTCCCGCCGAGCAGGGAGCCCGATGTGGGACTTGATCCCGGATCTCCGGGATCATGACCTGAGCCTGAGCCGAAGGCAGTTGCTTAGCCCAACCAACTGAGCCACCCAGGCGCCCCAGTCACATACATTTTATAAGGATCTTATTAATTCCCAATTCTTGTTTTCTTTTGTTTCTGAGGATCAACTATATTCCTTAACATTCAAATGAGCTGCATTCTTCCTTCTGGATTCCTTGTATGACCAGTTTTTTTATTTCTCAGTCTATTTTCTACATCACCATCCTATTTTCCTCCTTTTTGGTTATCCACATTATATTCTAGGAAATTTTCCTGGTTCAGTATTTTAGCACATTGATTATAATCAATGGGATCCCCACAAATACTAACTAACCTAATAGTTACATTATATAGTTTAATTTTTCTTTTTAATTTTAATAAATATATTTTTCTTTCTAAGAATTTTAGCTTATTCCTTTTCAAAGTGCCTTTTTAAAATTTAAATTTGAAAGGCAACTTTGTTTCATTCAAAGCCTCTTGCCAGTGTTTCTCATGAGCTCCCCAACTTCATTTCTTTCTCTCTCCTCCTTGATCATTAGGCTCCAGCCCTAGTTTGTCCCTTCATTTCCTCCAAGACACCAAGCTTGCTTCTGACACAGGGCTGCTTCAATCCCCACTTCTTTACATGAAGTCTCCAAAATGTCATGTGAATGACTTATCTGTTATTTGGATTTTTAAAAAATATTTTGTTTACTTATTTGAGACAGACAGAGAAGAGGAAGAGAGAGCACAGCAGTGGTGAGGAGGGGCAGAGAGAGAAGAAGGAGGCTTTCCACTGAGCAAGGAGCCTGATAGGGGACTTGATCCCAGGACCCTGGGATCATGACCTGAACCAAAGGCAGATGCTTAACCAGCTGAGCCACCGAGGCGCCCTGTTATGTGGATTTCAACTGAAATGTCACCTCAGAGATCCTTCTTTTTCTTCTCTGTTTTTCTCTCTTATTAACCTATTTGATTATCTTTCTAGAACTTCTCAAGATACAGAATTATCTCTTTATTATTTTAATATTTTATTAGTATTATTGCTTCTCCTCAAGGATCATCAGCTCCAGGAGAACCAGGGCTTGTCTGGTGTGCTCATTCTTGAGCCCGACATGCCTACATCTTTGCCCAGGACATATAGTCCATGAATTATGACAAGAAGTTAGAGAGAATGCATCATAGACATTGAAATCAAATTCTTGTCTCATGGAATTTGAAAACTACAATAAAAGTTTTAATTATAAAAATTAAAATCCAAAGTATTATGAAGAGTGAATATGAGATTGTACATAAAAATTGGTAAGAAAAATGACTCAATTAACAAAATAAAAAGACAACCTATGTAATGGGAAAAAAATATTTGAAAACCATATAGCTGGTAAGGGGTTAATATCCAAACTATGTAAGGAACTCATACAACTCAATAGCAAAATAAAGAAAGAAAGAAAGAAGAAAAATTAAAAATAAATTTTAATCCACTTAAAAACTGGGCAAAGAACATGAATGGATATTTTTCCAAAGAAGGTATATGATGTGCAAAAGGTACATGAAAAGGTACTCAATGTCGTTAATTATCAAAGAAATGCAAATAAAAATCACAATGAGATACCACCTCACAGCTGTTAGAATGGTTATTATCAAAAAGACAAGAGATAATAAATGCTGGTGAAGTTGTGGAGAAAGGGAACCCTGTGTCCTCTTGGTGAGAATGTAAACTCATACAGTCACTGTGGAAAACAGCATGGAGGTTCCTTAAAAAATCAGAGGAACTACCATATGATCCAGTAATTCTACTACTGGGTATTCACCCAAAGAAACCCAAAACACCAATTCAAAAAAAAAAATCTGCACCCCATGGTTATAATGGCAACATGGAAGCATCCTATGTGCTCACCAGTGAATGAATGGATAAAGATGTGAGTTACCTAGCTAGCTACACACACACACACACACACACACACACACACACACACACACACATGCACACACATGAGAATATTAGTCAGTCAGTAAAAAGATGGAGATCCTATCATTTACAACAACTTGGATGGGCCTTGGAGGCATTATGTTAAATGAAAGAAGTCAGAGAAAGACAAATATTATATGAATTCATTTTTTGTGGACTCTAAAACAAACAAACCCCAAGGGATCAAATTTGTGGTTATCAGAGGTGTGGGTGGGGTAGAAAAAGCAAAATGGATGAAGGGATAAAAGATACAAATTTTCATTTATAAGATACAAAAGTACTGGAGATATAATATACAATATGACTACAGTTATCACAGCTGCATGGTACATATGAAAGTTATAAAATCCTAAGAGTTCTCATCACAAGAAAAAAAGTCTTTTTCTTTCTTTTTTTGGTTATCTATATGAGATGGTGAATATTAAATAAGCTTATGTGGTAATCATTTTATAATGTATGTAAATTGAATCATTATGCTGTATATCTTAAACGTACCTAGTGCTGGATGTCAATTATACCTTGATGAAATATTTTTCAACAATATATGTTCTGGCAATAACATTCATAAGACTGAAATATACTCAATAGAATAAACAATAATGAGTAGTGGTGTCAGTTTATTGTATGTTTTCCTGAAAATTTTACACAAAGATTCATAGCTCTCTTCAATCTATGGAATCTTTTATTTCATTCGAATATATCATTATTATTCTTTTTTACAGAAAAAATAAGGCAGTGTCAGGATAAGTAAGCTCATATTGAGAAAGTATTGAGAAAGATAATCAACTAAGGTCTGAAATTCATGTATGATGAGTTTTATTTTCTGATATTATCAGGAACGTCACCTTTCAAAATGAATAGCTGTGTTTCCATCAATAGACATCCCTTTAACATGTAGCCTATTAAATAGAAAAAAGAAGAAAAAAAGAAGAAAGAGAGAAAGAAAGAAAGAAAGAAAAAAAGAAACTTGTATAAATGACTAAGTGTAAGATATAATCTAAGATATGAAACATGCATTCTAATCAAAGCATGATAATAAAACTGAAATAAGATCAAAGTACAGGCAAAAGCAATTAACTGTTGATATATAAAAATATTGACTTTTATCTTGACCTTGTTATATCTATATAATTTTGAAGGATATTATTTGTATATAATTGCAATGATCCAAAACTCAAATAATCACAATTTCAAAAATCCTTTTACATTGACCTTCCTTCAACATTGCAGTGACTATATAAGCAATTGTCTTGCAACTTGGTGAACAAAAGCATTCCCTAAAATAAATTTAGGATAAATTTTAAAATATTAAAAGAAAACTATGAAAGGTTTCTAAGATTATATGTTAAAAGTAGTCATAATTCAAGGCTCATTTCTCTAAGAATAATTATCATCAAGGTTTATATGTTTTTATTTATTAGTCCTGAATAAATTTTTTAAAAATATGCTTATTTTCCGTTAAGGCTCACTTTCTATGTAAAGGTAATATCACAGTAATGTTACAGTAATGTACCTAATTCTCTAATTTTGAGGCTTATCTCTTTTGGTTGAATGGTATTTACACTTTCTTAGCTTGAAAAGACATTAGAGGTTAGTGAAGTTCAATGATTAAGGCCCAAATCCTATTCTTCAAAGTCAAACACTATAAAGACAGCAATAGTCTGTCACTCATTAACACCTTTGAAAACTCTAGTGCACATGTGTGCTTATATTCACTTCACTGTACCTACTCACCTGATTGAATTCCTAAGTTGTGCTCATTATTATTATTATGAAATGAGTAATGTAGCATTTCATGTTATAACCAACGAGATTGGAAATAGTGGAATCAGAGTTCGGTGAACAAGTTAAACCATTGTCTTTCTTTTGTATGGTCTTAGTTGTCATAGGACTTGTAATGGCCAGAGGCATCTCCTCAGCATGTTCACTATATCGGTCCCATCAACTGTACACAGCGGTCGCAAAGATTAAGATATTCAAACACTTAAAATCATAAAAGAATAAAAGGTAGCAGAGTAGTGCTTATTCTACCCTTTTAGTAACTAAATTTATTCACCTGTAATTATTTTGCACCTTAAAAATGTGCATTTTACAATAATGAGAAGAATAATATCCTATTTATAATTGGGAAGAAGCTTTATATAAATGTGTATACATTCATATATCACACATATATGCTAATATGCATACATGTGTATGTGTTTGAAGTTTGTATACCCACATATACAAACATAAAGATACACATATATACATATATACACAAAAATAAACAGATAGAAATAGAGATCTTTATGTACATGCAGATATATATGAGTATAAAATGAATACTTTAAAAACAATGGACTGAGCTATAGAATAGTCATATGGAAATGCATCTTGAGCCTTCTCTTGTATCATAAAAAAGTTAATATAAACAGATTTCATACCTAAGCATTATTTCTAGATGTAGATGTTAATAAACCTCTGGATGAAAATATAGAAGAATATTTCTATGATTGTGAGCAGGTAAAGAATACTTAAGGGGAATCCAAAAGCACTATTTATTTAAAAAATGATAAATTGGACTTTATTAAAATGAAGAAGCCATGTACCTCCAATGATACCCTCAAGAGAGCAGATAAGCAAACCACCATTTAGTCGAATAAAATGTACATATCATATCCACAAGGCATGTTCCAATCAATAAGTAAATAAAAGAAAACCCAAGAGATAAATTCCTCAGACTTGAACAGGTACTGCATGAAAGATGATTCACAAATTGTAAGCAGGATAATCTTTTTAACCACATTCATCACCAGATAAATGCAAATAAAAATATGCTACCCCTCTACACCCACAGAAGAACTGAAATCAAGAGATGATAGCATACGGTGCTCTTCATAAAGAACTAAAATACTCCCATATCCTGCTGATGAGATCACAATTTCACAGAAACATGAGAAAACTGGCAGTATCTGCTAATGCTGAAAATACGTCTTACAGCCCAATAATTTCTCTTTAGAAATATACTCAACAGAAATGTGTACATAAGTTCACCAAAGACATGTGCAAGGAGCTTCACAGAAATACAAATTATTAAAACCAACACAGGGACCAACCCAAATATCCATCTACAACAGAATGGGTAAACAAATGTTTGTATATTCATACATCAGAATACTATAGAGCAATGTAAATTGGCAAGCTACTACTACACACAACAAATAGGAAAATTTCCAAACAAATGTTGAGTGAAAGAAATGTGACATAGAGAAGGACATATTTTGTGATTTCATTACATAAAACTCAAAATAGGAAGGGGAAAAAAAAAAAAAAACCTAACCAATGATAACAGAAGTCAGCATAGTGGTTTGCATCTGAGACAGGGCATGAGGGGAAGTTTCTGTGGTGGTGGTGGTACAGTTTTATTTACAAAATATTGGAAAATTAGGATCATGGTTACATTTTTGTGATTACACTGCAAAAATTAACTAATCTGTAAACTTCATCAGATTCTTAAAAATTGTTTAACTTTAATAAAAAAAATTCTCAAAAACTTGTACATTTTTGAGGAATCAGTTGCTCCCAACACATTTATAAGTTAGGTCCTAAGAAAGGAACCTCCTCTCTTTCAGATGACTGACCTAATTACAAAGAAAATTTGAACTGAGCTTCCCTGTAAAACATCAGTAACACAATATCCATGATTTTCATTTACCTGTTAACTAAGAGTTGGCTTTAAAATGTTTATTATTCTAGGCTTCTGATATCTTGCTCTTGTCTAGATAGTTCTAAAAACTTTTTCTGAACAAAACCTGATTTTTAGTCAATTAATTTTGTGCTTTATTTTTCACTTATGTATTTTATTGCATTTATTATATCATTATAAGAATAGTAGGTATATATTGTAGGCAATTCTGAAAACATACAAATAAGCATAAACATTAACATCATATATTAATCTATTATATCCATCTTACAATTTAACATTTATATATAATACAAAATATGTTTATATGTAAACATCATAACACGAATAAAAATATATTCAACATATCATGTCACCTATTTTATTTAAATTATATTAAGAATTCTTTCCCTACCATTATTTTCTAAACCTGATTTTTATCAACTGTTTACAATGATCTCAACTGACTATACTACAAATTATTTATACAATTACCACTGTTGCATATTTACACCAATTCTGATATAAGGTCTCCTTGTTTTATTTTAACAAGTTTTAAAAAAGTTTATAATTTTGATAATATAACTTCATTTACAGAGATTGCCTTTGAATCTGTCAGGGTTGCAATAGGATGCAGACGATCTGCTTAAAAGGAGATATTATGAAGAATTTGTACATACTAAGAATTACATGTAGAAGAGTGGGTACTTGGAAATGGTAGTAGTAAGGCTTGCCATCCTCAGGAGATAAGTGAGCTGCATCCAGTTAGGGTTTCATAGCCAACCTGAGGTGAGTATGCTGAAAGGTCAAGGTAATACATACTCAGGCCTTCCCCTGCTACTCTCCTGCCAGTTATGCTCATTGGCTAACTCCAACCAGAAATCACTGGGTAAGAAAGTCCTGCAGATATAGTCCCTATTTTGGTTCCCCTCATGAAGGGCAAGATGCAAGAGGAAGGTGCATCTTAAGGGACAGACACAAGAAAATAGACATGGCTTTTTTGAAATATAATTCATACAATGAATGTCATTTGTCTCATCATATGCTTCTTTACTATCTGGTCTCTAATACCCTTTAGAATACTTGAAACATATTAGTCATGTCTTTCTTCAACAATTTTGCAAATTTACCTCAATATAGTTACATTTGTGGTATATTTGTGAATATTCTGTTATACATTCTATCTGGTAATTAATGATAAAATGATACACTAAATTTGTTCTTGGACATTTACTGAAATGTCATGTAAATTCCAACGTTTTTATGTACTTGTTTGTTTTCTTTATCAGGTAATTATTTTGTTATTGAATGCAGTGCATCACTGTTGTTTTTAATTGAATATTTGAGCCTTCCTAGGCATATTTACCTGTAAAAATAACTGTCCAGTTGTTTTTGGAGGACTAAGGTTGGTATCTCCTATTCCTCAATCTTGCTGACATTCTTCTTTTTATAATAAATTTCTATGGAATTGCTTTTCTCATTTGTTTGATCTAATAAGGCAATTTTTTTTTCTGGAATACAGAATTTTACATAAAGATTTTTATTATTTTAATAAAATATCATCATTTTAAAAATAAGATTTAAGTATATTCTGTACCTATAATAATATTAATATTAGTTTCCCCAATTTTCCTATTTTTTATGTTTCTTTCCTTTTTTAAATACTGGTTTGACATGTCGATATATATTTAGTCCTATTAGAAACAGATTCGTAAGTAAATGCACAGTGCTTCTAATTTTATTCTTTTTTTTTTTAAGATTTTTTATTTATTTGACAGAGAGAAACATAGCCAGAGGGGGGACACAAGCAGGGGGAGTGAGAGAGGGAGAAGCAGGTTCCTGCCCAGCAGGGAGCCCGATGTGGGACTCGATCTCCGGTCTCTGGGATCATGAACTGAGCCGAAGGCAGTCGCTTAACCAACTGAGCCACCCAGGCGCCCCTCTAATTTTATACTTAATACTATTAATTTCAGCTAAAATTCTTACTAAATACTTTATAATATTATTTTAGGCTTTTGCTATTCTAGTTTTAAGTCTGAGTGAGATTTTTCTTTTATTGTCATTCATCCGACTTCATAGTCTAATAATTTGAGACTA
Source organism: Spilogale gracilis (assembly GCA_004023965.1). Lineage (NCBI taxonomy): Eukaryota > Metazoa > Chordata > Mammalia > Carnivora > Mephitidae > Spilogale > Spilogale gracilis. The sequence goes on from PITA01004788.1 coordinate 90,477, forward strand.
GCATGCGTTTCTGTTAATGGTTATATTCATACTACACACATTTTAAGTTAATATTCTTTTTTTTTCTCCTTTGATTTCTAAATTTTAACACATGGTAATATTGGTTGTGGTACTAGAAGTCCTCTTTTTCTTTTTAAAATTAATTTATAAATTTTGCTTTATTTATATCACATGGTCAGTGAACAAGTCTACATGATTTCTCCTAAATTATTTAAAAGCATACTTTATAATTATTTCAATTTTCCATCAAGTGATTGAAAATAAATATGCATTCTCAGGAAGGAAGTATGGTATATGGCTATAATGTTATTCAGATCCCTTACACTTTGTACTTTATATTTTTAATTTTTTTAAAATTTTATTTATTTGTTTGATGAGTAAAACACAGTGAGAGAGGGAACACAGCAGGGGGAGTGAGAGAGGGAGAAGCAGGCTTCCCGCCAAGCAGAGAGCCAGATGTGGGACTCGATTCTGCGTCTCCAGGATCATGACCTGAGCTGAAGGCAGTCACTCAACCAACTGAGCCACCTAGGCGCCCCTTGTACTTTAATTATCTAACTCATAAATGATTTAAAGAAAATATTAGTGCTATGTGGTGAAGATTTGTTTTCATAATTTTTGTAAATATTTCTTTCATTTCTTAGAGTTTTTTGTTTATCATGAATTATACAATACACAAAAAATGTTTTATATTTTATTTTGGTGAATGTTCCATATTTTCAATAAAGAATGGAACTCATTTTGTGGCTTTCTGTGTTTCTTATTTATATTCTACATCAAGAGGTATATTGTAAATGTTGTTAAAACTTCTTTTTATTTGCATTTTCTTGATGTCCTTCAACTTCTTTTGCTTCAACTTGAGTCATATATTTTGAAATTTGTTTCTATCATCAATAAATAGTTGTAACTTTTTCATCTCCTTGTAATTAAAAAAAAAAACTAAAGTGAGATTTTTGTTTTTGAAGGCAAGAAATTGAATCTCTTTTACAAGACTCAAGATTGAATGTGTTTACCAAAACTTCCCCCTAAATTCTCTGAAATACCAGAATATAATAATAAGAAGAGAATATAAGAAACCTAATATAAAAAATTAATAAATTCATAATGATGACAGAGCATCACTGATGGAACTGAAAATGACTTAAAAATTTTAATTGAGATTTGATGGAAAAACAATGCAGAGTAGACAAATCTCCCACCCAAACCTCATAAAAGTAAAACCATCTTTGGACATTATTCTTCCCATTAGAGATACAGAGAAACCCCCATGTTATCAACAGACTAAAATGAACAGAAATAATTGTGGGAAACTAACTGTTCCTTAGGTTATTAATCATAAAGTACATGTGTGTAGAAAAGTTTCTCCTTCCCTGCATTTAGAGAACCTGCCTTTAGAAAGATTTGCTGCTAAAATGAAGCCCTCAACTCTAATTTAGGATAATTTTGTTGAAAGCAAAAGAGAATAATAACTGCTAATGATTTTGCATTGCTTATGTAGTTCCAGGCACTGTGCTTACGAGCTTTACATAATGAGGAATCCCAGAGGTTAGAGAAGAAAAAATAGACAGATGTGAACACATATACTCTGTCAGTGGAATAGCATATTCAGAATTAATGTTTATGTTACATATTGGCAAAACATATCTGCAACTTATGCAATAGGATATAGATTTATAACCATAATTTAAAATGAATTCCTAAACACCAATAAAATAAAGCCATCATCCCCAAATAAAATATAAGTAGCAACAAAGTAGGAATACTAATGGCCAAAACAAACTCATGAAAGTTGATTAATCTCACCACAATTGGAATAATGGAAAGATGTGTTATTTTCACCAAAAAAGACTGGCCACATTTTTTTTTTTTTAGTTTGATAATACCTAGTAATAGTGATAACCTGGTAGATACCTTTCTTCCACTGGTGGTAAGAAGATGGATTCTTGTTCTACGTGTCACACTGAGTAAAATGGATACATTTACTAATACAAATTATGTTTATGCCATAGGAAACAAAGAAATAGACACAAATTTCCAGTTACCTTGGACCATTCTTATTTTACCCATCCAAAACTCAAATACTATATTGATAGTTTAAATGATTTTTTTAAAGACTTAAAATCCATTCAAGCTATAGTTTTAAATCACCATGGACCAGAAACAGAACAGAAAGACCCAGCCGTGTAGAACTGATGCCACAGCCTGCTGAGACCTGCTCCAGTGATGAGCCCTGGCGTCAGCTGGGACACAACTCTAGACAATGAACAGGAAACCAAATCCAAAATACACACACCCTATGTGTGTTCACTGGGTGGCAGATAGAGCAGCAAAAGTCACACTTTTTTGTGTTTTTTTTTTCTTAAAAAAATATCCTGATGTTCTACTCACAAAAAAATAGGTTGTAATTATGGCTCAAGTATGTATTTGACTTGTCATTTTTTGTGACCGATATGTGACTTGGACTCTCAGCTGCCCACTTTTCTAAATTGGGCTTCTTACACCAACCAAACCATGGTTTCATATGGAAAAACTAGATGCCAGTGAAGGTGACTATCCCAGAGCCATCACAGAATGGGCACAGTGTAAAGACTGATTTTGTAATCATGAATCTGAACTGAAACAGGCAACAAACAAAGTGATTTTGAGGTTGCCTTTATATATATATATATTTTTAATTGGTTGATGGACAAGTGATAGAATCACAGATGCCTAAACAAAATATTTGGACAGATAATATATATGTAGAGAGATATAGATATATAAATATATGTGACCTATTAATTTTAATACTGCCACTAACGTAATTCCAATTCCAACAATATGGCAAAATATAAACTCTGAAAAAATTTTGTGCAACGAAATTCCCAAGTTCCTCAGATTCTAAGCTCATAAGAAAGTGATAGAACTCCCTCCTTTGGGGGGTGGAGGTACTGCAAGGAAGCCAGAAATGAAGTTAGACAAGTACACTTAATCTCTTAAAACCAGCTGAATTACATTTGGATTGTTAAATAGAGAACACCCAGCTAACGGCTGTTAGACAAATCTGATGGAATAATTAAAACTGAATTTTTATTTAAGAGGCTTAGCAACTGTGCTCCAAAAATATATCCTAAGTGATTACCCCTTTTCAAATTCTACATATTAGGAAATCAGCACTTTTTGCTGCTTTTGAAAGGAGGCTCAAACAAATTACTAACACCACCATACCACGCATCTTATCATCTGCCTATTTTAATAGTAATTACCACATAAGCAGAAGTGATTTGAATACCACTGTAGATAGGTTATATTATGCTGCATTTATAAGGAATTCCACAGTTGAAGTGATTTAAGCCACTCCTAAAGAAGACCCACTTGTCCATCTCTGGGTGGCACAGGCGTACTTAGAACACTAATATCAGAACTATGCCCATCCTTCCCCAACCTTAACTTCTTCCCATATACAAAGACGGGTATACCTCATTTACCTTCTTCCTAGAATTGTCAGAATCTTAGTGTAGTAACATGACAAACCACATTATAAACTCTAAACCACCACATAAATGTAAAGTATAATGAAAAAAAATAGACAAATTCAAGTTTAGACTCTATTCCTGGATACATGATACACATTTTTCTTTACAGAGTGAAACTCAACAACAGAAGCTTGAAAAAATTTTGGTTTATCTCTTACAAATAAAACATTGTCCCCCAAAAGCAGAGAGGTACCTTGATTTTCCAAGTAATATCTACAATCTTCTTAGTTTTCTGTGGATTTTTATACAGTTCCTATCAATAGTTTCATACAATAATAGTACAGTGCATAAGAGCCAGTGGGAAATAAATACAAAGTTCTTAGGATAAGTATGTAATAATTTGTCTGGAAAAAAACTGTTTTCTAAAGGGATGAACTAGAGATAAAAGTTTCCATATTCTTTTCCTGGTCTTAACATCTCTACTACAGTTTATTTCTACTGAAGAGGAAAATTCAAATCCAGTAATGAATCAAGAATTGATCAAATTTCTTCTTAATAATGCTCATAATGAGCTTTCACTGAGTTTGAAATCTCAGACTAAATGTGATCCATACCATTTTTCTTAGAAAAAGAAACAAGTTGCACATAATATTGGCTTCCACTTAAAGTGATTCTCATGTCTAGCCCTTTCTCAGTACTTTTCTGCTTCACTTGAATTAAGAAACTTATTGACTCCTACCACACGTTTACTTATCAAAATTTTTCTATAAACTAAACCTCTTGCAATCACTTTAATGCTGCAGTGGGATGAATTTCACAGGCTCAGTTAAAATGCCTTTAGGATTAGGATGAACTGAGGTCAAGATCACATCATACTCGTGCTGATAGGCATTGTACTTCCGTTTTTATTATGGATAATATGTGTCTTCAACAAAGGTTTTGGCTAGATGAAAACCATCTCTCTCTTAGATCAAGTTGGTATTAATATTTTATTAATATACTTTAATAATTGAATGATGACTATCAATATTAACACCATCATTTATTCAATTAGCTTAGAAAAAAAAAATACCTCCCCGATAAAGTAATAAATATAGGCTCATCAGATTTTTAAAAAAGCAGGAAACAAATATACAATACATTTACAAAAGTAATACAAAGCCTGTTTTTTTTTTTTTAAAGTACAGATTAAGGAAAAAAAATAAAGTCCAGATTAAAAGGATACTTACAGAATTCTACTTTAAAAAATGCTTTAAATAAAGAATAATAATAATACATAAATAGTACAAAATAATGAAAGGAACTACAGCTGTGAATGCAATTTTAAAAGCTATAATCATTTTATATACAATTATGTAACAATATATTAAAAATTTAGGTTTGGGATACGTGGGTGGTTCAGAGGGTTAAGCCTCTACCTTCAGCTCAGGTCATGGTCTTGGGGTCCTGGGATCAAGCCCCACATTGGGCTCCTGTTAGGCAGGGAGCCTGCTTCTTCCTCTTTCTCTGCCTGCCTCTCTCGCTATTTGTGATCTCTCTGTCAAATAAATGAAAAAAATCTTAAAAAAATAAAAATAAAAATTTAGGTTTAAAATATTTTTTGAAATGTAAATTATCATAAGGTACTAAAGGAAAGGTAGAAAGCTTGACTAGATCAATAACTAGGAAGGATATTCCAAAAGTGATTAAATACCTATACCTAAAAGCAGACTTAGAGGTTCTTATCGATCAATTATAAAACACCTTTCATAAAAAAGATAAATCTTATGGCAAGTAAGGGGTTCCAAACACAGAGTAAGATGGAGGTTAAAACCAAGTAAATGATAGTCATAAAACTAGACTACTACATATTAGTCTTAACTGTGAAATTTCAAATGAAATACTGAGAAAACCAATACAGGAGAGTTTTAAAATGGCCAATCATGTTTTATTCTAGGCATCCAAGGACAGTTCAGTTTTACAGAATATGCTACACAATTCATAGTTTAAAAAGCTTAATATGAGTAAAGGGCATCTGAGTGGTTCAGTCAGTTAAGTGTTGCCTTAGGCTTGGGTCCTGAGATCAGACTCCATGCATGATATCAGGCTCCCTGCTCAGCATGGAGTCTGCTTCTCCCTCTCTCCTTGCCCCTCCCATCTGCTCTCATGTTCTTTCTCTCTTTCTCAAATAAATGAAGTCTTTAAAAAAAAAATGTATGTAACCAAATAAATCTGAGTGAGAGACCAGAGAAACAAGAAGACTTATGGATATTAGATATTGGGGTTATCATTTCAGATAATAAATTTTAAATATGCATAAAAATGATAGAGCAATACAAAGGGAAATAGAAACCATAAGGAAGAATATTTGTGAAAAAATCAACATTGAATTTCCACAGTTAATATTATTCTAAAAGAAATAAAAGCATAATAAGTAAACTTTATAATCCCATTCTTTTTTAAAATGGCAGTTTAGAAATAGCTGAGAACAAATTAGTGATATTAAATATAGACCTAAACATATTGCCCAGCCTTCAGCACAAAAAGACAAAAATCATGTGAGACTTGATTTTCTGCTCAGGGATTTACAGAGTGGGTGGGGAAATGCATTCAACTACATAAAAGTTAGACAAACTGCAAATTCATACCCAGTCATGAATCCACAGAGAACACAACCAAATCATCTCCTGTGCCTGGGAGAGAGATGTATCCTATGGAGAGATGGGATCTGAGCACTTGCTTTTCTTGAGCAGACACAGTGAGATGCAAGTACAGAAAACCACGTTGGAATAGGTGACTCATTGTTGCAGGCTGAGTGCATGAGAGCAGAAAAGAGAATGGCAAGATTCTGAGGACCACAGACACCAGGAGGGTGGCTTATAAACTTTGGAAGACTCATTTTCCACTAATCCTACCTACCAGGTACACCTAAGACTCCTAGGAAGAGTATCTGGAAAGCTTTGCTTGTGGCACAAGTCTTGGGCAAGATAGAAATAGCCACTGTGGAAGCCTCACCAAACTCCAATCTGCATCTTCTTTCTTCATGTTACCAGTTCACTCAGGCTGTAATAACAAAACACCCTAGGCTGGGTGATTTGACTGATATACATTTACTTTCTCACAGTTCTGGAGGCTGGAAGGCAAGAACTAAGGTGTGGTTGACAGCAACATTCGTTCTGAAGCCTTCCTCCTAGACTTGCAGATGACCAGTTTCTCACTGTGTCCTCCCATAGCTGCTCCTCTGAACATGCATACAGAACTCACTGGTATTTCTTCCTCTTATAAGGATTTTAGTCTTGTAAGATTAAGGCCCCACTCTTACAACCTTGTAGTCCTAACTCCAAATACAGCAACCCTGGGGCTTAGGGTTTCAAACTTGCCGGTGGGGGACAGGGTGACTCAAGACACAATTTAGTCTATAAAACTCCTGTGAAATGAAAGTCTTAATGGTTGGGGGAAGAGGCAAGAAACACTGCCACTTTTAGGGCACAGTGAAAGCTGAACATGGCTAAGGGAAGTGAACAAAATAAAATTGTCCATCACTGGGGCATCTGGGTGGCTCAGTTGGTTAAGCAACTGCCTTTGGCTCAGGCCATGACCCTGGAGACCTGGGATCGAGTCCCACATCGGGCTCCCTAATTGGCAGGAAGCCTGTTTCTCCCTCTCTCACTCCCCCTGCTTGTGTTTCCTCTCTGGCTGTATTTCTCTCTGTCAAATAAATAAAATCTTTAAAAAAAAATTGTCCATCAATAGTGGTAGAGCAAGGATTCTTGCTGGGACCAGAACCACCATGGAGAGGAAGAGCTTGAGAAGGTCATATCCCTAGGACAAGGAGCCTGCCTCAGTTCCTCTTAACAAGTGGCTTAATCAGAACAACACAGAACACCTTCCAAAGCTCCACTACCAAGCTCATAGACTTTCACTAAGTGGAACAATGGAATAGTGCTGGGATATCTGTAAGAGGCTGGCTCTCTCTGAGGTTCAGTGCAAAAGGAAGATGGAAATGTGAGCTTGCAGGGAACACTGAGAAACATTTAGTAACCGAGCCTTCACAGTAAATACATGGTATCACTAAAGGGGTTTGAAAATTGTAGTGTACTGTGGGTGATTCTAGTGACAACCTATCTGGAGACAAACTCAGCCACTGACTAGATTAATACAAACCACCATATTGCAAGCCTTGCAGGAAGAAGGCATGCCGATTTCTAAGAATAAAAATTGTGTGTTTTAGTCTGTGCTATCTTACAGGACCGAATCAGCTTTCAGAAAACATTATGAAGCACAAGGAAAGATGATCAAATGCAACACACCTCTAAAAGAAAAAACAATCAATGGAATCAAGTGGAGATATGACACAGATGTTGGCACTACAGGATAGGAAACTTAAATGTTATAATTAATATGTAAAGATCCTAATGGAAAAAAGTATGCAAAACACTTGAGTAATTTCAACCAAGATACAATCTACAAGAATTAAATGGAACGCTAGAAATGGTAACATAGTGAAAGAGATAAAAGATTCATAGTAAAATAAGGACAGGGATGATATAAAGGAGGAAGAATCAGTGAACTTGAAAAAAGTGATAGAAATTATCCTGACACCTAAAAGAAAAAAGTAATAAAAAAGCAGAACAACCAAGTATATGGGACAAATAATCTAAAAAATGATCTAATTACATGTTATAGATATTCAAGAAGCAGAAGACAGAATGGGGAAAAACAAAAGAAAACAAAAACCTTGAAAAAATAGTTAGAAAATAGCTAAAAAGATCGAAGATTTCAATCCAAACATTTCAATAATAACATTAAATGCGAATGAGCTAAATGCAAATTCAAAACTGAGACTGCCCAATGGGATAAAAAAACAAGACCCAAGTATAAAAACTCACTTTGAATATAAAGACAAACATTGGTTAAAAGTGAAAAGATGGAAAAGGATACATGATGCAAATACTAATCCAAAGAAAATTTGGCTATTTAATATTGGATAAATGAGATTTCAAAGTAAGAAATATTATCACTAATAAAGAAGGACATTGCATAATAAGAAGCAGATCAATTCTCCAATAAAATATAAACATTATAAATTTGTATTTGTCTAACAACAAAGTTACAAAATATATGAGACAAAGACTAACAGCACTGAAAGGATAAACAGACAACTCCATAATTACAATGAGAGAATTCAGACTCTTCTCTCAATTATTGATAAAATGAGTAGGCAGAAAATTAGTATGGATATTAAAAGACCTGAACAACACTGTCAACAAGTTGTCCTAATTGATATTTATAAACTACTCAATCACAGCAGAATATACATATTTTTCAAACACATGGAACATTCAATGAGTGTGACTGTATTCTAGTCCACAAAGCAAATTTTATAAACTATACCTATGTACACACACACACACACATAAAACTATGTTACTGGATCATAAAGGAAATACACTAGTAATCAATAGCAGAAACATTTGGTAACTCCCAAATAATTTGGAATAAATAAAATATTCTAAATAAGCCATGTGTTAAAGATAAAGGAAAAATTAATTAAAAGGTTTTTTACTAAATTAAAATTAATATGCCAAATTTATCAGATAATGTTAAAGCATGCTCAGAGAGAAATTCTTTATCATTAATTGCTAAAATTAAAAAAATGAAAAGGATCTTTCTTAAATCAGTGCTCTAAGCTTGCACCTTAAGAAACTAAAAAAAGGAGGAAGGAGGAGCAAGATGGTGGAAGAGTGGATACCTAGATATCATCAGGTCCCAAGAGTTCAGCTGAATAGTTATCAAACCAGTCAGAACTCCTACAAACTCAACAGGAGATCGAAGAGAAAAGAGCAGCAATTCTAGAAACAGAAAAGCAACCACATTCTGGAAGATAGGGTGTGGGGAGAAGTGAATCCAAGGTGACATTTAGGAGGACAAACTGTGGGGGAGGGGCAGGTCCCAGCCAGCAGTAGAGCCCTGGAGCACAGAATTGGAACTTTTAGAAGTCTGCTCCGCTGAGGGACATCACGCCAGAGGCTAGGTGGGGGTGGGGGGGTGGGGGGTGGGGGGGGTGGAGCCCTCCTAGACAGTGTGGTCTCAGGACCTGCAGGGTCACAGAACGACCAGGCTGCCTGAGGCGGGAGAGCCCCCGGGTATGGGAGCCGGAACCCTGCAGCAGACGGAGTGGAGGAGGAGGGGGCTCTCAGCTCAGGCTTACCTTAAACTGAGATCCAAGGCACAGTCAGGCCACTGCTCTTCTGCAGGGACCCCACAAGTGGCAGATCGGGAAGAACCCCTCCTTCCTCCTCTTGGAGGAGTGGCACGGGAGCTCAGCACAGGAACCTACTGGGCTTGGAGGCTTCACACAGGGCTGCGCGCCAGAGATAGAAATGCTCAGTCACAGGCTGGGTGACACGGAGCGGGCCAGAGACCAGGGAGACAGGCGGGATTGACGACTTTTCTCTGGGGGGTGCACTGAGGAGGGGGCACCAAGCTCTTGGCTCCTCTGGCTCCTCTGCTATCTTCATTCCAGGCCTCCAGAGCTGTACAGAAAGTTTTCAGGAAACAAAAGCTCCTGAGAGCAAACCAGAGGAGATGGCTTAGCCTGGCCCCCAGCAAGGGCGGGCAGTTCTGCTTGGGGCAGAGACATCTGAGAATCAATACAGCAGGCCCCTTCTCCAGAAGATGAGCAAGAACATCCCGCCAAGACTAAGTTCACCAGTCAATGAGAACTACAGAACTCCAGAGCTAGGGAAATGCACTACATAGAATTCATGTCTTTTCCCCCATGATTTCTTAGTCTCTCAAAGTTAAATTTTTTTAATTGCACTTTTTTATTATTCTATTTTTAATTTTTTTTCTCTTTTCTATCTTAATGTTTTAACTATTTTATCTTATCAACACCTTTTTAAAAAAAATATATTTTTGGGGCGCCTGGGTGGCTCAGTTGTTAAGCGTCTGCCTTTGACTCAGGTCATGATCCTGGAGTCCCAGGATCAAGCCCCACATCAGGCTCCCTGCTTGGCAAGAAGCCCATTTCTCCCTCTCTCACTCCCCCTGCTTGTGTTTGCACTGTAGCTGTGTTTCTGTTTGTCAAGTAAATAAATAAATCTTTAAAAAAAATATTTTTAAATTTTCATTGTTATAGTCATATTTTAACCCTTCATTGTATTTAAGCTTATTTTTTGTATACACATAGGTTTTTCTTTCTTTAAAATTTTGGGATACTGTATCTTCTAATAGATCAAAATATACCCTAAATCTAGCTCATGGCTTTGTTCCAGTCTCCAGCCTCATCACATTCTTTCCTTATTTTTTTTTCTTTTTTCTTTTTTCAATCAACTTATCAATTCCTTTTTTAGAATATTTTTAAATTTTCATCTTTACAGTCATATTCCATCCCTTCCTCATGTATACCCTTATTTTTGTATATATATAAGTTTTTTCTTTAAATTTTTGGGAGGCAGTTTCTTCTAACAGACCAAAATAAACTCAAAATCAAGTGTGTGGCTCTGTTCTATTCACTGGTATAAACATATATAGAGAAAAGACAGATAGATATAGATATAAACATAGATTTTTTTCTTCCTTTATTCTCCTCTGTGTTCAGGTTTCTTCTGATTTGGTTATTACATATTTTTCTGGGGTCATTGTTCCCTTTTAGTATTTTGTTCTCTCATTCATCTACTCACATCTGGATAAAATGACAAGGCAGAAAAACTCATCTCAAAAAAAAAGAACAAGAGGCAGTACTGACATCTAGGTCCTTAATTAATAGTAATATGTCAGAACTAGAGTTCAGAATGATGATTATCAAGATGTAGCTGGGCTCGAAAAAAGCATGGAAGATACTAGAGAATCCCTTTTGGTAGAAATAAATTCCCTTTCTGGAGAAATAAAAGAACTAAAATCTAACCAAGTTGAAATTAATGAGATGCAATAAAAAATGGAAGCCCTTACTGCTAGGATAAATCAGGCAGAAGAGAGAATTAATGATATAGAAGACCAAATGATGGAAAATAAAATGGATATAGCAGAACTATTCATAATAACCAAAAAATGAAAAAAAATAACCAAAAAATGGAAATAACCAAAATGTCCAACAATTGACTGAGAAAGAAAGAGACATGGTATATTCATATAATGGAACATTATTCAGCTTTAAAAAAAATAATGAAATATTGATACATGCTACAACATGGATGGGTATTGAAAATATGATGCTAACTGAAAGAAGCCAGAAACAAAAGGAAACAAAAGGCCATTTATTGCATGATTCCATTTATATGAAATGTCCAGAAAAGGCAAAACTGGGGCAGAGAGTTTATTAAATGCTGCCAGGGGTTGAAACAGGAATTCAGATTGACAATTAACAGGAATTCCTTTTAGAGGTTAATTAAATGTTCTAGAATTAAGTAGTATAATAGCTGCAAAATACTGTGAATACGCTAAAAACCACTGAATCATACACTCAATAATGATTAAAATGAACTTCACAATATGTAACTTTTATCTCAGTAAATAAAATAGGAAAATAATGGTGTAGTACATTTGCCTCAAACATAAGAACTCTTAAAGGATCTGTAGTTTCAAACATACTGTTTCATGCCTCTGTGCCTTTACATAATCTATTCTTTCTTCCTATAATTTATTGCCTTAAATTTTGTTTAATTACTGAATTACTAATTAATTTTCAAGACTGAGTTCCAAAAAATATTATTTGAGAGACAGTTGTCATTAATCATTTTCTTCTAAGCTGTGACTCAACCTCAACCTTGTACAAATTTCTTTAACACAACTATCCACATTATTTGTGTGTTTTTAAGTGTGTCTGCCTGTCCTTAATTATTTAAGGGCACACAAACCATTAAGCAAGTTTAGGTCTTCAGAAATTTTGTAGTCACATCATATTCTTAATAGATTGTTGTTTTTTTTTTTAAGATTTTATTTATTTATTTGAATGAGTGAAACATGGCTAGAGAGGGAACACAAGCAGAGGGACTGAGAGCGGGAGAAGCAGGCTTCCCGCTGAACAGGGAGCTGGATGTGGGGCTCAATCCCGGGTCTCTGGGATCATGACCTGAGCCGAAGGCAGTCGCTTAACCAACTGAGCCACCCAGGTGCCCCTACACTTCATATTCTTATTTATCAACCAATTAATTTATACTGATTACTTTTATAAGTAGAATTTTAAAAATAATTTATTTTAGAAATTACTGAAAAGTATTGCCCCAAATTAATTTATATATAAATAAATTTTGAATTTAGAACTTATACCTTAAATTACAGAGGTTTTATGTATTATTTTTCCTCTTTTTATATCTATAAGATATAAGATAATGTGCTTAACAATGTTTGACTCAGGTAGGCATTCTTTGATCTCAGAGGTGAATACAAATTAAATTTTTTTTTCAGCCTAACCCTCCTCAAAAATCAATGTTCACAAAATGAAAAAATAAAAACGTAAGAAAACTAAATTCAAACACAGGAGCTGTGGAATATCTCTCTTCATCAGACAATAAGATTTGGCAGAGAGAAAAAGCCTGGATAACAAATGACAGGGTGCCCATCAAAAATGCAAATGAAAGTGTGTGTACAAGGAAATATTCTAAGTGCTTGCTAAAGTGGGCTATATATTTTCTATGTAGAGGGAGTTTAAAATACATGGATTTTTTTTTTTCCTAAAGATTCTTAATGAGTCATTGATTCCAATTGTTGCAGAGTAGATTTGTTTATATGTTCAGACAGTATATGTTTAAGGATAGATTCAAAGGCACTACTTTTCATTACTGATCTCATCACATAACTGATTTTCTTTAAATTCTTAATTAAACAAAAGTTTATTTGCTGGCACTTAATATTGCAAAAAATATCATTTTCTATTTTTCTATTGCATTTCTATGGCTCTTATGAAAGCAACTTGCATGACGATTCTCAAACAAAGACTAAGGTTAAGGCTACTTTTAAATCTAGAAATCTATTCTGAAACATTAATCCTTTCAAATATGCAAAACTTATTTCTCATATTCAGTGATAACACTGTGTAATCACTTTTCCTTCATATTATTTCACTTATAGAAGAAGCTTAATTAGTAAATTCTGTTTTCGAGCAGTGATGTTACAAAGCTTCACATACAAGTTTGTTGTTTGGAACTTAGAATAGTCTTTCATTTGATTAAAATAAGTTGTATGGAATTGTAATTAGATCATTGGGTTAATTTTTCCAAAGTTTATTTATGTTGTATGACATTAGATTCTTAACTTGGCTATTTTTTTTTCACAATACTGGTACAAAAATAAATATATATAGTGAAATTAAATAAAAGTGAAATTTTCTTATTTTGGCTTTGCGTATTACTGTGGAAAAGAACAGAATATTTATGGAGTATAGGAAATTTGTAATATAATTAAATAATAGTTAAAAAAAACTAATAGTGGTGATGACATCAGTTCTTCTGCCTGACAATAGCAATATAATCATTTTCACCAAGATACATTTTGCCTTATTTATAATTTTTGCTTTTTATTTTCCATGCAGAATGACAAGCTACAAAAATAAAGATATTCCTTTCCTCTGGCAAGTTTTAAATGTCAGGAAGGAAAACTGATTACATATTAAAGCTTATATTTTATATAAATAAAGCTTTTGATGAAGAAATCTTGGATCTTATTACTCATTTCTTTGTGTTACAAGAAGCCATTACATTCTGATCCTTCTCCATTCCCTGTGCCTCCTACTCAATTTTTTAATTCATATTGAAATATTGGATTATTTGTTGTTGCCAGTAAACAGAGGCTGCTGAGTTTATATATCAATCATTGTTCTTTGTTGCCAGTGTCACAGAAAAGTAATCTAATAAGTAATGACAGAGAGCCCACATAACCCTAAAAAAACCCCACACCAGGTCTGAACGCTGTATTGCCCGGAATAAGACCCCAGAACACACCACATGACTGCAAACCTCATGTTACTGTTGCATAGTCCAATTCACCACCATTTGTGTCTTCATTCCTGCTCATCTGGACCTGGAATTCTGCTGGTAGAACCACTACCACTGTTGCCTCTGAGAACCAAATGTCTCTATTCCCATAGCTAGTGCCACATCCCTGCTGTAGCCCAGAGAATGGGTTGGGTACATCTTACTGCTAAAGCACAGAGTCACTCCCCCATAGCAACAAAGGAGACTGGGACAGGGAGCATCTAGCATCTAGGGTCTGTGGGGGAGACTAAGGATGAGGGAAATTCTCCCAAGCATAGGAAGAATGTATAAGGTGGAGTATCACCAAAAGAAATTACATGTGGCTTATCTGAGGTATCAAATTTATTTGAGTAAATGACTTTTAGATAGAGTAACTTTAAAATTACATTCCCTCTGTTGGTTGGGTCCTATTTTTCAGGTTTGACTGGGGGAGAGAGACCAAAGTTTGAAATGCACTTAGGACATATATTCTCTCAGCTGTGTAAAATGCTGTCCTGAGTAGGGATATAAAAGGCAGAAGGGATTAGAACAACCTTAAGATATATTGTAAGAAAAGTACCAGAAGGACATAAACATTATACAATGTAGGAAGAAAAGAAAATTGTGAAAGACTAATACATTCCTAGCTTGGCTGATTGGAAGAATGACAAGGTGATTAGCAGGAATGGTAATAAAAAGAAACTGAGAAAGACCATTTGAACTCTTACTAAATGACTCTCTTTGACAGAGCCTACTAAAGAATAGCAAAACATTAAACAAGTTTAAATGTCTTTTCCCCTGGCCAGCATGATAGCATGCCTAAAATGAGTCAATAATGCCAGCTCTTATTCAAATTGATGATACAGGTATCTGGATGAGATGATTTATGAGATATCCAGAGACAACGTCCCTGCCAGCACCTCTGCCCCATTACCCAAATAGTCCCCTTTTGTCTTAGGAGGTGCAGAGACTCTTGCAGAGTGAGAGGAGATGTTTTTTCTTATTTGGGGTTTTAATTTCAAAAGCTTATGAGAGGTGAAGACTAGAAGATTTTTTTTTTAAATATTTTTATTTATTTGACAGAGAGAGACACAGCGAGAGAGGGAACACAAGCAGGGGAAGAGGGAAAAGGAGAAGCAGCCTTCCTTCTGAGCAGGGAGCCTGATGTGGGGCTCAATCCCAGGACCCTGGGATCATGGCCTGAGCCAAAGGCAGACACTAAACAACTGAGCCACCCAGGTGCCCCAAGACTAGAAGATGTGACAAAACTATTTTGTCCCTTCCTCCCACATTATATTTTCATTGCCAAGATAAAAATCTTCAAGTTTTGTTTTGAGAAGTGTAGGGTCTGGAGAGAAAGCAAGATTTTCAACATGATTGGATGAGGGCTGCAGTATTTTTATAGTTGGGGAGAGGATATAGTTTTTGGAATATTATGAGAACATGACAGCCAAGAATACTAATCCAGATCTTGCCGGGTCCTGGGAGGCAAGGTAAGAATAGTGGGCTTGTTTGAGCAGCTATCGGACAAAGGGGAGACTAATGGACATACCCCAAATATTCTGTACCTACCAACAGGTGAGAGAACACCCAAATGATTCTTTACCCTGAGGAAGCAGAAGTTAGCTGAAAGAGTTAAAGATGGCTAACTATAGGAGGTTTCAGATTTGATGAATTATTCCTAATTCAAGATTCAGTTTTAATTTCATTTTCTCTAATCAAACTTCCTTAACCATAAATGAGACTAGGGTGTACTAACTTTTCTGAGCTCTCATGGTTCCTAGCACATTGTACTGTAGATATTCCATATTATTTACCTTATGACAATGAAAACCTCCAAGAAGTAGAGTTTGAGCCCTTCAGCAAAATAATCCTAATATATGCAATTGGTCAAATAATCCATACAAATTATGGTATTCTATATTTCCTGAAGTAGTAAATATTCATTTCTGAGATACCAGTGATGACCCATTTTTATGGGCCTCTATTTCCCTTCCTGCAATTCTTTGGAATTTCTCCATATTTTCAACTACTCTTCCCATTTGGTTTTCGTTGCCACATCTTCCTTAACACAAGTAAGGCCTATTATAATAGTCTTTGGATTTTTTTTCCTGGTTTCTAGTCTTTTCTGACTCAGTATTTGCTTACCCTTTAACATATAAATTTTCCAAAATCATGCTAGTCTTTAATTTCTCCATGTTAACTAAGTAATCACTCAATCATTGCCCCATATATTTGCACTCTATGCCTGCCTTCACAATCCATGGATGAGAAACAAGGTTCTAGAAACTCCACTATCAGTCAATCTTTCTCCCCATCTAAGAATAGTTGCTATCCCTTCAATATATAGCCATTCTTTAAGACGTAGTGTGCTTTACATTTCACTTATGAGTCACTTCCTAAATGCTTTCAAAAAGGGTTTCTCCACCTTGGTAGAATGACTCTTTGGACTGGATAATTCTATTTTTTTTTAAGATTTTATTTATTTGTTTGACAGAGAGAGATCACAAATAGGCAGAGAGGCAGACAGAGAAAGAGGGGGTGAAGCAGGCTCCCTGCTGAGCAGAGAGCCCAATGTGGGACTCAATCCCAGGACCCTGATATCATGACCCAAGCCGAAGGCAGAGGCTTAACCCTCTGAGCCAGGGACGCATGGGGCTGGATAACTCTATGTTGGGTGAAAGGGCTGTTCTGTGCATTGCAGGATGTTTCACAGCATCCTTGGCCTCTACTCACTAAATACCAGTAGCTTCTCCACAGCCTGAGATCTGATGGTCAAAATTGTTTCCAGACATTGCTAAATGTTCTCTGAGGGATAACACTGTCCTGAATAGGGAATCACCACTTTAAATAACAATAATTTTTTGAAGTTAAAAAAAAAATCTTTGTGGTACATAAACAATGAATCTTGGAACACCGAAAAAATAAAAATAAATTATTAAACAAAAAAATAAAAAAATAAAAAATACACCTTGGTATAGCTCAGAACATTTTACAATGTACCTTTTATTATATACACAAGTTACATAATACAAGATGTTATTTATTGTATAGGTAATCTATTTATCGCCCCCCTACCACAGTACCACAGTCTCATGTAAGTATCAGGTGAGTATCATAATGAGGTACTTACAGATGAGAAACTCAAGGACATGAAATTCCTATGGCTATTCTACTGCTCTTTTTTTCCCATTCAGTGGTATGGTATATGATGTGTACATGAATCACTTCTGACTTAATCACAGCCTACTTTGTGAGATATTTTGTTAGTAAAGTCTTAGATTATAATTTTGTTCTTGGTGGTTATTGCTTCCTTCTTTAAATAGGTTGTCAGAAATTTGAAGGAACTATTCATTATGTAAAAACTACTGGATATCTCAGCAAATTTTTATCTACTCCACGTGCTTAATATGAAAGAAGGAAATAGTTTTCTATCAATACCTATCACAGTCTCTCACATACATTAACTACCCCGTCAACATTGAATGAAATATTTAAAGAGTACTAATGAGCATCCTTAGGCACCCATGTAAATTAAACATCTTTCTTTGTTGGCAGCTGTTTTTCAGTTATTCTATCATGGAGAATATCCTCCCCTGCTTCTCTGTCCTCGGTGCCTTCTTGATCACTCTGCGAATTAAAGGATGCATTCAGAACTCTCTGCTAAAACTTCCCTTCACTCCTGATTACACTGAGGTTCTGTCTTTCACAAAAATCTATTTTTATCTAAAATTCATCAAAACTTTAATTTCCTCAGAATAGCTAAGCTTGGAGACTTGAAAGGAGTAAGTGATCAGATACTATGATGAGGTTACTGCTGAGTTAATTATTTAATGCTTTCAGGGGAATTTGAGATGTGAAAGGAAACCTATTTTGAACCAAAGTAAGAAATTTGGTTCCTCCATTTCTTCAAGGTAGCTTTGGAAAAAAATATTTTATAAGGGAAAATCAGATTACAAAAATGTTACTCAGCTGGATCATTTTGAGATAGAATCACTGAAGAAAAGTAGAGAAAGAGGATAAGAGAAATGGATTAGTAACAGAAATGATTTTGAATTTTAAGATACAGTGACCACAAAAACAATGGTACTAGATAAAATGTGCTTTTAAAAATTAATTTACTTTAAAATGAACACATCCAAGTTACTTTTTAAGCTGCAGCAAGAGTATTTTACATCTGATAGATGCATATGAGTAATAGACATTGAAAAGAGAGTTCCCAAACACATGATCCTGTCAAAACCTCCACTATGTGATATAAATATAATAAAATGTATGAGCAGAGGGAAATAAAAATGGAAAAAATAATAATTTCCCATTCCTTAAAGGATTACAGTGCTGCAAAAAAGAATAAAGAATTAAGTGAGCTAATGTATGCTTATGGGAATTCATTAGGAACAATTGAAAATTAAAAGTTAAAAAGTCTATTTCTATCAAAAATGTTTCTGAATCTATTCAATTTCTGACAGAAGAGGACTTTAATTATTATGTTGTGTCACTCACAGGGATGAGAGAATTTTCCAAGATGATTGATTGCAGCTGGATTTGAGAGCAATTCTCATTTTCCCCATTTCAGACTCCATGCTAAATCTAGGAAACAGACACAATAGTTTGTAACAGAATATTCATCAACATAGACTGACTTACAGAGTTTGATGAGGGATCAGGGGATTTATTCAACTTTCATCTTACTGAAGGAAATGTTCTTGAATATGTCATTTGTAGAAAATTAACCTATGGTGATTGCTCTGAAATATTTTGAAGTTTCTGTGGCCATTTTTTTTTTAATTTCCATAGATAGAAAGTAAGAATTGTCAGAATGAATAAAGGAGTTGATGGAGTTTTAAGGATTATGTGAGTTAACTAAGGGTGAGGAAAACAGTCATGGAAAGTTTTCTAGTAAGTCAGACTTGTGAAAAGTCATGACGTGAATAAGAAAATTTGAGAATGGGTTTCCTACAGAATGAGTTTCTTGATATTATATTCTATATTTTTAAAAAAATCCAACCATTTTTTTCCTGGTAGTAAATTAGCATGATTTCAAATGTATAACCTTGGGCACTTCAGTAGTATTTCTTACTCTGTCTGAAGTATTTAGTACTAAATATACTAGAACATTGCCATGTTCCTTATGGGAAGGTTCAAATACTGGGGAAAATTGACTCATATTTTTGAAATCTCAATGGCTAGGATATGGTTTAAAACTCATTTTTTTAGTGATAATGATGAAAAATGCATGCTCTAACTTTTCTTATCACTGAGGTCATTTCCCAAAAGCACTATTGCTCAACTAATTTACAATTTTGCTAAACACTAAAGAGTAAGTCACACCAAATAATCCTTAACTGATGAGTTGAGGAAGATGGGCTGATTGGACTTTTACAGCTCTAATTTCTATAATTCCATAAATTCAATATAGTGTATCAAAACTCTCGAAGGTAATGCAGTGATGAATCAATACAAATGAACTATAATGAAAATGGAGCGTTTCTTTTACCATGTATTTAAGAGAAGACTTTCTGAGGTGATTGTGCTGAGGATATGTAAAGCTATTCAATGTGGCTAATGCTTCGCTTCCTTATGGCAAAAGCTTTAGCAGCACAACTGTATTTCCCCATTTCCACACAGGACATTTTTAATTGGTTTTCTGGATGATGCCCAGAAATTCTGAGCACTTTAAAGAGTTTTTTCAGGAGCATTACAAAGTGGCTATATCTATAGCTCTTGAAGTTAACACTTTATAATTTTGAGGTCAAAATTATATGCATTTTAAAATACACACCTCTCATTTGCAAACCAGGACTCACGATGAGACTAGGAAGTCAATTTTCTCCTTTCTGCATATGTCAAGAATGAATATTGCCTTGATCTAAATATTTGGAGATTCAAATAGATGACTTTAATTTATAATGCATATCTTATAAGCCTGCTCTAGTTTGTTTGGATGGTTACTTGTAAATTAAAACAAACAAGAAGTAGCAAAAAACAAACAAATGTCCTGATAGAATCTATAGCAAAACTTTGGTTAATGTTTTTTCTTCTAACGCTTACGTGCTAAGACAGTCTTATAACAAGAACTGAAAGTAGTTTAATAATGTTTCTGTGTATTTGCTAAAAAATGTTTCACAAGTTTAATCAAGCAAATGTAGAAAAGTATTTGCTGGATTTATAGAATATCCTCTTGCTCTTTATACTGAGTCTTGAGAACAAGAACTAGCAGAGTGGCTGGAAATTTGGATGAGTTTAATATATATATTATGAAACGAATGAAGAAATTAATAAATAAGGATAATACATAAATGAGTAAAAATATAAAGATTTATATATATGCATATGTCGTGAATTTCTTTAATATAGCGCATTACTATATACAAATCTATTAACTATACGTTGTATCTATAGACAAGAATATTTTCTATAAGAATTCCTTACTGCTGTAACAGCGTGAGGAATGGCCATTATGTAATAAATTTACAACAGGGCATAGTAAACTGATTTGGAGATAGGCTCTGGTCACAAAGATGGTTTACAATTCATTTCAACCTCCTACTGTGTTTCCCTGGGAAAGTTATTCAGACTGTTTCTGCCCCTTTACTTATCAAAGAGGAAGGAGAGTTTCTACCTTCCTCTATTTTTGTGCAGCTTCACTTAAGTCTAGAATACATGGGAAAAAAATAACCTATCTCATTCTCGAGGAAGTCCAAAAACGTTGAAATCATTATTATCATCGTATTACTTCATTTACTTCTACATTTTGTGTTTTCTTTACTTCTTCCGCAGGTGAAAGGAGTTTGAGAACTTGGTAGGATGAAGGCGCCCATTATGGCTGCGCCGGAGATACAGCAGCGTGGGCTGGACTGCCCGCGAAGGCGGGTCCCAGAGCCCAGGGCCCGGGTCGGGGCTTTGACACTGTCCCGCCCCTCTTTCACCTGGTGCAGGTTATAATAATCCAGCTCTCTTACCGGACGACGGTGGTACAGCCTCAGGAGAGTGGCGCAATCCAGTGTGTCCCAGAAGAAGCCACATTGCCGCTGGGGGGCGCCCGGGAGCAAGCTCGGTGAGAAGGTGGTCTCAGCTGGAGGGAGCAGGGTGGGTGAGGGGGAGGTCCAAAAGAGGAAGGCCAAGATGTTGCCATCATTATCATTGTATTATTATTTAATTTATTTCTAAACTTTGTGTTTTAAGCAACGGAACGCTTTTTTCCTTATTACTTACTGGATATTATAAATTTTCTATTTAGAAAAGCCTATTTTTTTTTTCTTCCGGTATGGGATTATATAAGGTTATATCAATCTACTGGCTCACTATTTCATTAAAATGTAGTTTTAAACCCAGAAATATTTTATATTAAGTTAGTGGTGTTAATCGTAGATTAATATTATAGATAATGTATCTTTATATCTACATATAATATATAGAATAATATATAAAGATATAGATATCTATCTTATATATAATATATAGATTAAAATGTTTGTTTCATATTTTTTATTTTAAGAAGACAAATATATCTTGTAATTAATTTGTAGGACTATTCCATAAATAAGATACTTTTGAGACTTGAGATCTATCTATATATAATATAGATATATAATTTATAGATTAAAATATTTGTTTAGTATGTTCTTATTTTGAGAACACAAATATACCTATAATTATTTTGTAGGACTATTCCATAAATAAAATACTTCTGAGACATCCTAAGAGGAATACATATTAGTATATTATTTTAAGATAAGATATAATTTTTTGCTTTGTCCAAATAATAATTTGTATTCTTAATATGTGTTCCTTCTAAAGTTAGGAATTCTTTTTTGTTACTTCCTAAATAGAGATATTAAGGTCAATATTTTGCATGAAGAGCATATAAGCCTCTACAATGATTACCACTTCAAAACCCAGGTGGGAAAACCTAAAATCAGGGCGTTTATGATTTTTATTTAATTCCTTAATGGATAGGAACATGTTGCCAACTAAGTTCAGTGAACTCAATTCCAAAGCCCATTACTGGTGTTTATGAATGACCTACATTTAATTTTTATTCTAAAAGTCAGAGTTTGTTCAAATGATAAATTCTGTAATAATTTGTATTTGGTAGCAAAGAATATAATCTTTTAAACTTTCTGTTAGATTTTTTTTTTTTTACTTTATTTGAGAGAGAGAAAGCAGATCTGTGCACACACAGAGGAGTGAGGGGGAAGAGCAGAGGGAGAGGGAGAAGCAGATTCCCTGCCAAGCTGGGAGCCTGATGTGGGGCTCAATCCCAGGACCCCAAGATCATGACCTGAGCAGAAGGCAGATGCTTGCCTGACTGAGCCACCCAGGTGCCCCAGTCTTTTTAAACTTCTTATAAAAGTTTGATTTAAATGATTTGCTAACATAATTGTATGTTAGCCACATGCTAGCCTCTAAAAGTGGAGCAAGTAATAAAGTATATTAAAAAGAGTGGTGCACCTATTAAACCCAATTATTTAAATATTTATTCAAAATTACTTGGAAAGAGACCAAGCAATGCAAAAGGGACGGGCAGAGTAAGACCTTTGGGTCAGTACTCTCTCAATATTGTGTCCCTAGAAATTCCCCTTTTGTCCTAAACTTGCATATGCCACTCAACCACAAAAAAACCTTGCACTTTGCTGGACACATTATTTAGAATGTTTCTCAGAATGCTTTAGATGGCTAAGCAAAGCATTTGTCCTGTCTGTCCTTATTGAGCAACTGAATTTAAGCAATAGAGTATATTTTAAAAAGCTTATAACTTTGCCTGACACATAGGAAACAGACGTGAGATGTACTCTCATAAATTCAGTTTGCTACATTTTCAGTAATATTTAGAATCCCAGAGAAACAGTAGTATTTGTAGATTGCCATTCCAGAAGCCTGCTCAGGTGATCTACTGTCTAGCCCTTCTCTGCTTCGATGTTATCATAAAGAAGCAAAAGATAATATGTGTTCTATATGCAGTTGACATTAGTTTACATTGATAAATTGGAAGTCATGATGAAAATCGTTTAAATAACGTGACCTAAGTTTACAGAAAAGGCAAACACTTTTTCCCTCATTTGAAACTGACAAATGTTAAACAAATTGTCCAAATTTCTACATAGCTGTTTATTAGTATAGAAATGGGATTAGAATCCAAGTATGTCTGAAACCACAGCCCACAGTCTTAAATAAGTAGAATACACTGTTTCCAACTGACTGTAAAAGATAGCAGATATTGTCATCTAAATCTTGCCAAGAAAGAAAGTCCTCAGATAAACTATTCTGGACAAATGGCATTTTTCAAAATATAGAACTGGTTTATAGCTAAAAACCCTATACAGCAAGCTATCATATTCAGTTAACTAAAGGTGAATTTTCCCCCATTCAACTTATACTTAAAAGTTCACCAGAATTACCTTGGTTAATGTTGGATATTCTATAGGTATACTCTTTTTTACATGGCTGTCATGCATATTTTCTGAAACCTGTTTTAAAATTATTTAGATATGAAGCATTTTCAAGGCGATCTATCACCCAATCTTACCTGTTCTAACATGAGATAATGTAGATAATGTAGATCCTAAATTATTTACTGAGGAAAATCTTGAACCTAACTATAAGTGTTCTTACATGATTATGATTTGTTATTTTAAAAAAGATTTTATTTATTTATTTGAGAGAGAGGAGGGCAGTAAGCAGGAGCAGGAGGGAAAGGGAGAGAGAATCCAAAGTCGACTCTACCCTGAACACAAGGCTCCATCTCACAACCTTGAGATCATGACCTGAGCCAAAACCAAGATTCAGACACTCAACCAACCACCCACCCAGGTACCCCTAATTTGTTATTTATTAGAATATTTATTCAGTCCTTGTGTGTCTGGGACTGTGCTAGATTCTGAGTATATATTGGTAAATCAAATAATATTATTCTCCACAGAAAGCTTATCTAGAAGCAGGAAGGTAATAATAGATAAATAACACTTGAATGTGAATTATGATTTTGATAAGCAATATGAAGAAAATAATGACATACCAATAACTTAAAAAACCAAGAAGTTGAACCAACTTATAAAATAACTCAAGTAACAGCCCTAAGAAAGATACAATTAGGCCATGGAATGATGAGAGAAAGCCACTTATATCAAGAACCATTGGAAGTATCAGTATAAAATACTCATTGGAAGAGTATTCCAGGTACCTAGAATTACTTCGAGAATTTTCTGTGAAATACTCTGAGATGGGAAACTCCTGGCAGGTGAAAGAAGCTCAATACTGCGGTAGAGTGGACAAAAGAAAAAGAGACCCACGCAAGGTTTAGCTAATGTCCAGATCTATGGGGACTTATATAAGGGATATCCTTACTCTCCTAACATGGGTTTAGAACATCCACTGAGAACCCAATGTTCTTAGAACTGGAGTAAAATAGATAAAATCGGCATGGCCCAGCTCGCGTGAGCTTGATCTAATCGGGAAGATAAATACCTATTAAGTAATCCTATATCAGTATAAAATGGTAATGTTAGAATGTCTCTAAGAGATTAATGATTGGCACTATGAGAGCTAATGAAGAGACCTTACTCTGTGACAGAGATCAAGAAGGTTCCTCAGAAGAAGTGGAGCATGAGTTGAGAGCTAAGTGATGAGCAGCCAGAAGAAAAGAGGAATAATGTTAATCATAGGCTTGCATCAACATGGCATGGTAAATAATCTTTGGGGGAAAACTACTCCTTTTAATGTATGTGGACCATAATGAGGGTGGAGCCCAGAACAGATGTGGGTGATAAATTATGAAACTATTGACATACTCCAGGTGGAAAATTATAAACAGGATAGCTGGCAATGAAGTAGAGAGGACTGAGCAATTTTGAGATATGTTGAGGATGTAAAAAGTCTGACTTACTGGCTCATGTGGGATGCACACAAGACAGGAAAATAATAACTTCTTCTTAGGTTCCTGATTAAACAACACAGTGAAGAATGCTACAATTTTTTGCAATTTAGGATTTGAAGACATAGCTGAGGAGAACAATTAGGAGTTAATTTGTGGACATGTTAACTATGGTGTCAACATTTTAATGTGAGACTTCCAAGAAGAAATGCCAAGTGGACTGTTGGTTAAATAAATGAAGAGCGCACTAGTGTGCCTTATCTGGCAGTCATTAGCATTAAGATGTTAGAGATCTGGGGGCACCTGGGTGGCTCAGTTGGTTAAGCGACTGCTTTTGGCTCAGGTCATAAACCCAGAGACCCGGGATCGAGCCCCACATCGGGCTCCCTGCCCGGTGGGAAGCCTGCTTCTCCCTCTCTCAGTCCCTCTGCTTGTGTTCCCTCTCTGGCTATGTTTCTCTCTGTCAAATAAATAAATAAAATCTTAAAAAAAAAGATGTTAGAGATCTGGAGGTTGTGTGGGTTTGTATTGAGGCAAACACGTTCAATGGGCTTTTGAAATTTCTGTAAAATACCATCATCCAAGTTATTAGGACTCTACAGTTGTATTAACTGGCAGCATAAAATATCCATATTGATCACTGCTTCAATCTCATTACTAGATATAGGTCTATTCAAATTGTCAATGTCTTCCTGTTTCAGTCTTGGTAGTTTATAAGTTTCTAGGAATGTATCCATCTCTTCTAGGTTGTTAAACATATTGGCATATAATTGCTGATAGTAGTTTTTGATGATTGTTTCTATTTCTTTGGTGTTAGTCATGATCTCTCCCCTTTCATTCATGATTTTAATAATTTGGATCTTCTCCCTTTTCTTTTGGATTAGTTTAGCCAATGGTTTATCGATCTTATTGATTATTTCAAAGAACCAGCTTCTAGTTTCTTTGATGCGTTCTACTGTATCTCTAGTTTCTGATTCATTCATCTCTGCTCTAATCCTTATTATTTCCTGCCTTGTGTGGGGGGTTGGCTTAATTTTTTGTTGATTTTCCAGTTCTTTAAGGTGTAATGAGAGTTGGTATATTTGGGATTTTTCAATTTTTTTGAGGGAGGCTTGGATAGCTATGAATTTCCCCCTTAGGACTGCCTTTGCTGTATCCCATAGGTTTTGGATCGACGTATCTTCATTCTCATTGGTTTCTATGAAGTGTTTCAGTTCTTCTTTGATTTTCTGGTTGATCCACATATTCTTGAGCAGGATCGTCTTTAGCTTCCAAGTGTTTGATTTTCTCCTGAACTTTTTATGGTGGTCGAGTTCCAGTTTCATGGCATTGTGGTCAGAGAATATGCAGGGAATAATTTCAATCTTCTGGTATAGGTTGAGCCCTGATTTGTGACCTAGTATGTGGTCTATTCTGGAGAAAGTTCCATATGCACTTGAGAAGAATGAGTATTCTGCTGTTTTAGGGTGGAATGTTTTGAATATATCTATGAGATCCATCTGGTCCAATGTGTCATTCAAGGCTCTTGTTTCTTTGCTGATTTTCTATTTAGATGATCTGTCCATTGCTGAGAGTGGTGTGTTAAGAACTCCTACAATTAACGTATTAGCATCAATATGATTCTTTATTTTGTTTAACAGTTGGCTTATGTAGTTGGCTGCTCCCATGTTGGGGGCATAAATATTTATAATTGTTAGATCTTCTTGATGTATAGACCCTTTGAGAATGATGTAGTGTCCTTCTGTGTCTCTGACCACAGTCTTTAGACTAAAATCCAATTTGTCTGATATGAGAATCACTACCCCGGCTTTCTTTTGGGGTCCATTGGCATGAAAGATGATATTCCATCCCCTCACTTTCAATCTGGAAGTGTCTTTAGATTCCAGATGAGTCTCTTGTAAACAGCATATGGATAGGTCCTGTCATTTTATCCAGTCTGCAACCCTGTGTCTTTTTATTGGAGCATTTAGGCCAATCACATTGAGAGTGATTATTGATAGATACGTTTGTATTGACATCATGTTGCCTATGGAGTTCGTGTTTCTATAGATTACCTCTGCAAATTTCTGTTTGATTGAAGCAGTGACCAAAAACCTCCCCAAAAACAAGAGTCCAGGACCAGATGGATTCCCGGGGAATTCTACCAAACATTCAAAGAAGAAATAACACCTATTCTCCTGAAGATTTTTCAAAAAATAGAAACGGAAGGAAAACTTCCAGACGCTTTCTATGAAGCCAGCATCACTCTAATCCCCAAACCAGACAAAGACCCCATCAAAAAGAAGAACTTCAGACCAATATCGCTGATGAATACGGATGCCCAGATTCTCAAAAAGATCCTTGCTAACAGGATCCAACAATACATTAAAAAGATTATCCACCATGACCAGGTGGGTTTTATCCCAGGGATGCAAGGGTGGTTCAACACCTGCAACAATCAACGTGATAGAACAAATCAATAAGAGAAGAGAGAAAAACCACATGGTACTCTCAATTGATGCAGAAAAGGCATTTGACAAAATACAACATCTGTTCCTGATAAAAACTCTTCAAAGTATAGGGATAGAGGAAACATTTCTCAACCTCATAAAATCTATCTACGAAAAACCCACAGCGAATATCATCCTCAATGGGGAAAAACTGACAGCCTTTCCTCTGAGATCAGGAACAAGGCAGGGATGCCCACTCTCACCACTACTATTCAACATAGTGTTAGAAGTCCTAGCAACAGCAATCAGGCAACAGAAAGAAATAAAAGGTATCCAGATTGGCAAAGAGGAAATCAAACGCTCTCTCTTTGCAGATGACATGATACTCTATGTGGAAAACCCAAAAGACTCTACCCCCAAACTACTAGAACTCATACAACAATTCGGTAATGTGGCAGGATACAAAATCAATGCACAGAAATCAATTGCGTTCTTATACACTAACAACAAAAAAATAGAAAGGGAAATCAGAGAATCGATTCCATTTACTATAGCACCAAAAACTATAAGATACTTAGGAATAAACCTAACCAAAGAAGTCAAGGATCTGTACTCGAGGAACTACAGAACACTCATGAAAGAAATTGAGGAAGACACAAAAAGATGGAAGAGCATTCCATGCTCATGGATTGGAAGAATAAACATTGTCAAAATGCCTATACTGCCCAGAGCAATCTATACTTTCAATGCCATTCCGATCAAAATACCACTAACATCCTTCAAAACATTAGAACAAACAATCCTAAAATTTATATGGAACCAAAAAAGACCCCAAATCACTAAGGAATTGCTGAAGAAGAAAAGCAAAGCTGGGGGCATCTCATTACCTGACTTCAGGCTTTATTACAAAGC